>JAVGVS010000819.1:0-91835 GCA_032718565.1 Distichodus sexfasciatus
TATATACGATATTCGTTGCATGTTAAGTCAAATTTTCCAAGCCTTTTTATGTTTACTGATGACAATTACAGTTGAAAGCTCATGAAATTTGAGTCACTTTACATGTAGTAAACATAGCATACACAAAGGTTGGCGCAGTGGTTAACGCTTCTGCCTCACAGTAAGAAGGTCCTTGGGTTCAATCCCTGGGTTGGCCATAGGACCTTTCAGTTTGCATGCTCTCCCCGTGTTCGCGAGGGTTTCCTCCGGGCGCTCAGATTTCCTCCCACAGTCCAATAGCAAGCAATATAGGTTAATTGGCTACTCTGAATTGTTCCTGTAAGGCGTGAGTGAGAGCGTGAGTGTGTGTGCCCTGTGGTGTGTTGGTGCCTACCCAGGGTTGGTCCCCGCCTTGTGCCCGTAAGTTCCTGGGATAGGCTCCGGTCCTTCCGCGACCGCAGTTGGGATTAAGCGGTTCGGATAATGAATGATAATGATTTACCTTCTTGAGAATGACAAATGACGATATTGCAATTTTTCGTGGTGCATCAGTATCACTGGAAGTGAGGAGGTCTTAATGGCATTCGTTGTGCCACCACTTCCACACATGACACTTCATTTTCTGCATGGGCTCACCAAAGTCGATACAGTCTTGTAAAGACAAATACCGAATTGCTCTCGGCCTAACCGACGCCGTTTTCCGAGGGGCGCATTAATCAAGCGAGCCGCATAGCTGGTGTCGAGCCCGGTCCTTACACGTTAATAAAGGAAGTCGATGATGTACGAATGAATTCATAGCGGGCGCTGCCGTCATTAATCACTGCACCGAAAATGCCTCCGAATGGTGGTGTGATGGTGTCAGATCAGCAAGTGATATTGTCTCATATCCATTAATATTTAGTATTTTATTTAATATTTTTATTAGAAAAAGCATAGAATGTAAAGATCTTTCAAAACGTCTCCTTGCGAAATCGAGAGGGACGTGGCATATAAATTTACAGTAAAGGACATTCAGGAAATGTTGAGAACAAACAAAGCAAGCAGCTGTCAATCTGTTGTTTTATACAGCAGACTTTAAAACACATACACAGTTATCTTGGTGTTCGTCATATGCCTGCGGGTAACTGACACTCTTCTGAGGTGAGACCCTTGTCTCACCTGCCTGTATGGTGCAAACGAGGTGCAAACTCTGGCAGGTCTTGGAAGAATGTGAAAGAGTCTTACTCTTTTACTGTAAAAATAGAAAATTTGGACATTCTCAAAAAGGGTTTAGATTTGCACTGATTGTATGTTGTGTTATTGTCCTGATACTTCATTTATTTCACAATCTTCTCTTACTGGATTTCTGTTGCACAAGAAGAACGATGGTTTTAAATTTAACATACTGGTTTGCAGCTTGGTGCAAGAATTGCATTGCTCTGTGCAGACAGAAATTGTTCAGAGATCACACAGTGATAAATATTTGATTTTATAAGATCAAATAAGATTTAAATATGCATGACACAAGACAAAAAAATCTAATTACGATGAATCTGCATAGTCCAGTCACATCCCAAACACATTATTAAAAAATAAAAATAAACCTAAAACATAAACCTAAAATCAGACAATGTCTCATGTACAGGTTGATCACATTCTGCAGAGCCGTAAAAGTCCCCTAAAGTGATTTTTTTTGTGCACACAACATATTATCTTGTGTACTCAAGATAATCGTCGCGTGGGAATAAATTACTATCTTGTGCAAATGATTAATTCTCTTGTGGTAACAAGTTATTATCTTAGATGCGAAACTTAAGTATCTTGTAGGAACAAGTTAGAATCTTGTACAATTCAATTTAATTCAAATTTATTTATATAGCACTCTTAACAACAGTCATTGTCACAAAGCACTTTACATATAACCGGCCTAAACCCCCAACGAGCAAGCCTGAGGCGACACTCAAGTTAATTATCTCATGGGAACAAGCTATGACATTGTGCAGAAAAGTATCTTGTAGAAACAAGTTGGACAAGTGGACAAATTAATTATCTAGTGGAAACAAATTATCTTTAGGCAGCAAAGTATTATCTTGTATACTCAAGTTCATTTATCTTGTGAGCAAAAGGGAAGTATTTTGTAGGAACAAGTTACTGTCTTGCGTAGTCAAGTTAATTATCTCACGGGAACTAGTTATTGTATTCTGTGCAAAAGTTAAGTATCTTGTTGAAACTAGTTATTATCTTAAGTACACAAGCTATTTATCTAGGGGAACAAGTTATCTTTAGGAAACAAGTCATCATTTTGTGTGCTAAAATGAATTATATTGTGCGTAAAACTTATCTTTTGAGGGAACAAGTTATCATCTAGGACACACAAATGATCTTTTGGCAACAAGATATATTCACAAAAGTTAAGTATCGCGTAGGAACAAGTTATTCTCTTAAGTGCACAAGTGAATTATCTTGTGGGAAAGACTGTTTATCTGCACAAGTTATTATCTTGTAGGAGCAAGTTATTGTTTTGGATGCAAAAGTTCATTATATTATAGAAACAAATTATTCAGTGCACAAGTTAATTATTATTTCACAATGGGTTAATAATATTGTTTTCTCAAGATAAATAGCTTGCATGCAATGTAAATAAAATCATTAAAATGATAGGAGTTTGAGGGCCCTTTATCAGTCATTGTGCTCATGAAAATTTACCAGAAAGTTAACCCAGTTTTTGAGATTGCATGCTACTAGATAGAAACTACTGACTATATGAAGATGTGCACTATTATTCTTGCCATTTTACGAAAAGCAAAACTTGCAAACAGAACAAAAACGGCCATTCTTCGCTAGAACGCTCTTTAAAAATGCAGTAAACGCTTTGTTAGTTAGCTTTCCTTCCCCAGACAGTGGGAGGCTTTAATACGGCCTTCACGCGTCCTGTGTTTGGGATTGGCATTAGCATCAGCGCTACAGGAGGCCGCGGACGTGCTGTTAATCACTGTGGCGGACGAGGGAAAGCGGCAGGAAGGCACGTGAGTTTAAACGAGCTTCCTCCTCCTTGTTGGCGGTGCTGATGCCTCGGGGGCCAAGCAACCGCTTAACTGCGGTGTCGTTAGTTAGGATTCAGACGAGGACTTGCGCTGCTGTGCCATGCATCCATTTAGACTTTAATTACAAACAGAATGTCGAGCTGCGTACGGATGTCACAGCAACGCCAAGAGTCTGATGCTCGCCTGGTGTGAAACAAGAAACAAGAACTATATCTCTGCAGGTTCCAAGTTGTTCAGGATGTGGTAATCTTGAGAGCTGGATTTGTCAACTGGACTGCTTTTATGGTCCCTCAAGACACTTCACCTCTTATGCAAAAGGCTCCTTCAGTTGTCCAAAATATGATCAAGTGTATTGTAGCTCTGATTGGAGCCATCTGGGAGGGGGCAGTGGACAGCTTTTGGTAGGACCTGGGAAGCAGTGCTTGCGGACAGTACCTTGGTCATGAGTACCTTAGTGGTAGTATTTTCAGTCTCGAGATATTGTTCCTGTGGTTAAGATTTGTGTTCTTAGTTTATTTATTTTTTGTTCAAGGTCCAGGGCATAGCACAGCAGTTTAGATCTTGTTTTCTTAAAACAATTCAGGTTTTGACTTTGCACCTGTATAACCTCCTGTCCTTCAGTCTTGCAGCCCCAAACCCATTACAGCAGTAAATCATGCACCTTTAGATGATATTCGTTCTTGAGGTGCTCTTGATCTACCGGCTAAAGGATTTGGGAAGATACTGCAGTTGCAAAATGTCAACAAACTATTTCTCAAAAAAGGGAACTTGATACCTTTTGCCATAAGATTGGATAACGTTAAATTCTTTTAGTCTCATTAAAAATTAAATATGTTATTAAATTAAAGTTATTATATAAGTTGTAGCTGGAATTTCTTTGTGAAACGGCAATTACATGCAAACTTTTTCATATTCTTATAGACGATAAATAGCAGCTTTCAAAGTGAACAATTTCAATTCGTGACGATATCACTTAATATCAAATTCAACAAAAATACAAGCTACAAAGACAGGTTTTTAGCTGTTTTTTTGGATTTTGTAAAGTATTACAGCTACACAGGAGAAGCCAAAAGAAGAAGAATACTATAGCTACACATTTATTCAACTTTGTTGCAAATTCAGTTCTGAAATGATTTTGAAAAATGGTCAACATCTGCCAAAGTTGTGGGCAAATGAACATGTCAATGCAAAAGGTCACTTTCTAACTCGATTTCTGCCGTATAGTTAACCAAGATGCATCAGCTCAGAGTGACATTGCAATGCAAAAAACAGACTCAGTGCTACTTCCAAACCGTCTATCTGATTTCTCGCTCACACAGTGCTAACTCTCACATACTTTTCTCCCTTCAGGAGTCTGGCAAAGTCATCCATCATGCAGATATATATCTGCTCGAGCTCTTGAGCTGCACCAACAACAGAAAAACGCTACACTGTAAGCCTGTTTCATGGACATTAATGGGCAAAATCAATTCTAAAGGGAGATTTACATCAATTCATGATGGTAAACTTTCAAACCCATCCCACAGTTGCTCTGCCCTGAGCCTCAACTGTCTGGAATGTTCGACAACACTCAAAATGAGTGTGATTCCATAACCACAGACTCCAAATGCAATTATGCGAAATCCCGATTGTTTGGTGTCGCCGATTATGGATGCAGCCGAAACGCCGGCCATATATCATCGGGCAGAGCGAAATGGCAAGCTGGCAGTGAATTGAATAGCGGAAAGCTGGGCGTGGAGCCATGTTCCGGCTCGATAACGTCAGTCAGCTAGGCCGAGGCTCTGAGCTAACGCTGCTGCCTGACACCCCAAAATTACTGAGGTGGTTTGGGGGGAGGGGTTAGGGTGGGTAGAGAGGGGCGAGGGAGGGGGCAAGTGGGAAGGAAGGGGACAAAAGGGAAGGATTCAGCAAGTGTCACTTAAGAAGTTTGCAATGAGAGCGACTGAGGGCACAAGTAAATCCGACTGTATGCACTGTCTCCTCGATCCCCACAAAGGACTCCATTTGTTGAGGGAACAGGGGCCTGATACCACCACCACCACCGAGTTTGAGTGGGAAGGGTGAGGGTAGGAAGGATTCAGAAAGATTCGCTCGGAAAGTGTGTCATCAGAGTGACTGAGGACCTCAGGATATCCTTGGAGGAAGTCAGAGTTTGCCAGAGCTTGAGGGCGATCGGATGCGTTGTGACAGTGACCCCCCCAGGAGACCACATTTGTTAAGGGAAAGGAGGGTTGAGTTGAGATTGCAAGATGAGAGAGTTTCTGGGGCACGCTGACAGAATGCGACAAGTGTAACACAGCTTATCGGGAGTTCCTGTTGGTATTTAGCTCATGTAGAAGTTACACAAGTAATTACAGAATCTGTCCTCTGTGTTTCCTGTGCTTAAGGGTGATGTTGTGGGATAAAATTGGATCTGCGACAAGAAAATTCGGGATGCTATAAGACTGCTCGACAGATATTATAGGCACTATGTTTATTTTGGATAAAACATTGTAAAAAGGGTATCTAAAAAGATTTTTGGACAAAAAGCATTTGGTTTTGTTATTTATATCAAAAAGGTAAATCTTCACACATGCTATGTTCTACGGGTGTGCAAAAAAATCGTTTCACAAAAGAATGGCGATTCTATCTCCATTGGTTCAAAATCCATTCATACAGAACACAAAATTGATTCATATTTCCCATTTTGTAACGGCGTGAGTTCAGTTGTTTCTCCGGATAGGAGTTTGCCAATCCTATAGATGGCGCAATGCCGGTTTCTGTTCAGATCGCAGCATTTTTATTTATTCTGATAATGGCACTTTACAACTACTGCTGGGCGATAAAACAATAAAGATAATTAGATGTAGTCGGTATAAAGTTAATAAGTCAGTCAGGTCAGCAGCCGAACCAATCACGTGGTTGCAAAAGAGTTCCAGCACACGTCAGTTAAGTAAGCGTGGCTTCTCACGTGCTACAGCTGTGGGCTACAGCGGCCGTGCACGACAGTATGTCAGGAGAGCGAGCTGGTCTTGCACAGTGAGCTCGCTTCTTCTCCTATCAACACGCCACGTGACAACTATGTTCATTACATGCGAATATATGTGAATATATTGCATGACATTTTTGATGTAGTGTTTATTTTAACAGCATAAAAAAAGTTAAAAAAATGTCTTGCACCATTTTAATTAATCATACTGTAATATATGGTATATAATACTAAATAGTGTAATATATTTTATTTCTGTATGGATTAATAAAATCTAGGGTGTAGATTTTACACCCATTTTTTGGTGTAATAGTAAAACATGGCACAATACCACTTTTTGATGTTCAATATGATACCAATATTGTAAATGTGGATATCTGCCAATACAATACAAATCTAATACGGTCTCTGAGTCTTTTTAAACAAGAAACCGAAAATAATGTTTTTAAAATGTCAGAGATTATTCTGTTATGCTTAAGGAAATATTTAACTTAAGTCCTGTTTTCCTAACTGAAACAGTGTAATAATTACACACCCATATTTATATGCTAAATTATTTGTTATTAAAATAGCATCTCGAAAATTATTCCTTTAAAAAACAGTTGTGTAATTTAGTGACGGCTCCTAATACTGCGTCGCTAAAACCATCAGGAACACAGAGATTGTGAGTGAGCGCTGGTGTTGTTAAGGAAATGAAACATTATTATCGTGTGATTTGTTTTTTGGGGTTGTAGTGCGTTGCGTTTTGCTCATTGTTGTATCAATATGTACAAATTAGCACGAATATCGAACAATAAACCAGCTTTACTGCAGTGACACTTCTCATGCTGAACCAATTGATTGTACGCGTATTTATAGATCGGCTCCATAGACCGTCCTTAGTAATAGTTTTTATGATAACATGCTGCTATCGTTTTGGTCAGCAGGTTTTCGGAACTCCCTGGTGCCACCGAGTGAGTTTCGCACTTCCAAGTGTTGAGGGCGAACCGGTCGCCCGAACAGATGCCGGGCTTCATCTAAAAATAGATAAATGCAGCGTCTCTCTGAAGAGTTGCTCCCCAGGCAGGCACCTCGCATCCGTTATGCACTTATGCTAATCCAGCGCTGTGTGTGAGGGATGAAGAGGGAGGCGCCGGTATTTTGCCTCCTCAAGACGGATAAATCAGGACACAGTGAGCATTCAGAGACCTCCGCTGTCACGCCGGGGCACTGGCTGGAACCGAGTGACGTGCCACCTGCAAGTCCGGAGTCTTGCTGAAAGTTTCTAGTTAATACAGGAAACCAATGATGTTCTCTATTCAAGATGTAGGTGAAACTAGATGGGCAATTTGTAGAGCAATTTCTAGAGCGATGGATGTGTGCTAAAAATGTAGAAAGGGATAAAACAGAAAAATGATCAAATCTCTCATTAGATGTTTCTGCTCATTATAGTTGAACTAGCAGTTAAAGTATGACCTGCTGAATTAAAGTTAGGCCAATGTCAGGAACTATTTACCCATCACTGGGAAAATACAGAAAATTAAGTGAAATAAAGATAAAATAGTCATTTATTTTTTAATTTAGTCTGTCATTGACATTTTTTGAGAAAGAGTTGTTATGTATCAAGTTGTTATGTATGTTGTGGTTACATATTTAAGGTGTTGGGGGCAGTATAAATAGTAATTGGTAGCGTATTGGTAAGGGAGTTGGCCCCATGATCGGAGGGTCACTGGTTCAAGTCCCGGACCGGTAAAGGCACCACTGAGGTACTCATGAGCAAGGTACCGTCCCTAAGAACAGCTTGCCGCATGGTGCCAAAATGGTTCCCATTGCTCCTTCACGGATGAGTCAAATGCAGAGATCACATTTGGTTGTAATGCACTGTGTGCTGTGCTGTGTTCACAATGACAAATAATCCCTCTCTTGAATTCAATTTTAACAGAATTCAACAGAGAAAGAATTTTGAAAATCGATCAACGTTTGCTAAAGTTATGGACAAAGGTACTGAGATTCTCCGTCTTGACTCACAGTGTATAATCACATTGTTTGTCAGTAAGTTAGCAGATCAGATCCAGACAAGCTTCAGCTGAACAGTTTAGCTCCTTTTTGGTCCCTTGCCATCATTTTGAAGGCATGTTTCATTGTTGATTTGCCAGGCCGGGAGCTCGGGGTTGATTCAATTAGACTGCCAGGCGATAGGCTGACTGTAACAAATAGGGCTGTGTAAATAACTCTGTTTTCAGATCTGCTTACTCTAAGGAACTGACAAACTGTTGATGCAGCTTTTCGCTTGCGCCGTAGGAATCCGATCATATCTACACAGCCGTCTCTACCACGTATACACAACAGCAATTTCAAGCACAGTCACTCCTGCTAATGATAACACACCAATGCCAAGTCCAAATATAGAGTTTAATCTGATCAGAAAATAAACGCTGGTGAAACAGGTCTATTTTACTTGCTTATCCTTAAGAGAACTCGGCCTGCAAACTGTGGTAATATTTGTACTCTTGGATAACTTTATATATCAATAACAAACATGAGACACATCACAAAAAACCTGGAAGACTTACTCCGTGCAATTATCAAAGTTGCATTTTTGTGCAATTAAGCATTACAAGTGTATCTGACTGTATTCCAAAGATCAGCCATGCACGTCGGGCATATTCCAATAATATAAGACAATAAATAAAGAGACAGAAAATGTCAAAGCTCTCAGTGACTGAATATATACAGTACTGTGCAAAAGTTTTAGGCAGGTGTGAAAAAATGCTGTAAACAAAGAATGCTTCCAGAAACATAAATAATGATTATTTTTATCAATTTACAAAATTAGGTGAACAAAAGAAAAATCTAAATCAAATCAATATTTGGTGTTACTACCTTTTGCCTTCAAACCAGCATCAATTCTTATAGGTACACTTGCACAAAGTCAGGGATTTTGTAGGATTATAGTCATTATATTATTTTGTAGGATTATAGGATTATAGCTCTGTGGTTAGTTCTCCAAGATGTTTGAAACAACCTACCAGCCGAGTTCCTTCAAAAACTGTGTGTAAGTGTACCTAGAAGAATTGATGCTGTTTTGAAGGCAAAAGGTGGTCACACCAAATATTTGATTTCGATTTCTCTTTTGTTCATTCACTGCATTTTGTTGATTGATGAAAATAAATGATGATTAACACTTCCATTTTTGAAAGCATTCTTTGTTTACAGCATTTTTTCACACCTGCCTAAAACTTTTGCCCAGTACTGTATATATACATATACAGTATAATAAAACCTTGCTTTGGTGTCAGTTTAGCTTGGCAAACCAGCTTAAGTTGTGTTTAGGACCCTTAAACATCCCATATTATACCTTTTTCTTAAGTTAAAATAGGTCTATGAGTTCCACTAAACATGTCTCTAAAGAAATTTGCCAAAAACACCCCTCAGATTAGGCATTTTCACCTTCTTTTTACCGCTCTATTTCAGTCCCTTTCAGAACAGACTGTTTCTCATTAGTATTTCTAAGTGCAAATGAGCTGCTGCCGCCCATATCCCCCTCCGGAAATGGGGTATAGGCAGCACGGGGAGAGTTTTCCTCACATGAAAATAATCCACATGGCTGCTGCTAACAGTGGGTTAGTGTTTTTTTAAATGGAGAAATAGTAAGTATGAGTCGTAATTAGACCCCGAGATACTCCTTGAAGGGGTGTGTCTTCAGACGACGTTTGATGACAGTAAGGGTCGCAGCAGTTCTTATGGCAAGAGGAAGTCCACGATTTTACACCGGTGTACAGTAATTAAATAATTGAACTTTACTACTTTACTTAATTACTCAACAGAGGTATACAGTTCTTAAGTAAAGTAACAGAGAACAATTACTCAGGTACTATATATTGTATATAGTGATGTAGAGTAATTAAATAATTGAACATCATAACTGTAATTAAATACTGACCGGTGGTGTACAATTCTTATGTACAGTAATGAAGTACAATTACTCAGGTACTGTACTCCACCTCTACTAGAGTGTGTTTATTCATTTCTCTTATCACCGCAGTTCTTTCAAATGTCATTTTAGCAAATTTCAGTGGCTCCCCTCTCACGTCGTCACATGTTTTCCCAACACTGTCAGATGCATCTACTAAGTCACGCTACGAAATCTGACTGCTGTCAACCAGAAGCGCCTGGTCAGCTGTCAGCGCGGCCTGGCATCTGCCAGATTAGCCAATGACGGGCATCTCACCGTGCAAACACACCGGAGCTTGCTGATGTCACATTACTTTTTATGTGACGAGTGAGAAAGAGAGATAATGAATTCCTCGGAGTACAGGAAAGCAGAAGTTTATCACTCTCTTCCTGCACGATGTGTATCACCCATATGTAAAGAAAGCCAGTGATGGTGCGATGCATAAAAATGATAAACATCTTTAAATCCTCCTCCAGGGAGCGTAAGCGAATGTGCTGAAGCCTCGCTGCTCTCTTCCATTTGAAAGATTTAGAACTGTACACATATTTTGTCGATGTGCACGTTGGTGGATTTTGTTCATACAAGTGTTTTATATTGAACGATACAAATAGCATAGCTAAAAAAGGAAAATCCCAAAACAACATGAGCAAGAAAACAACACCGAAGTGATATTCTCAGCGGGGAATTATGTCTCCGCAACAAGCCAACATGACTGCATCTCATTCTCTCTCGTATCCATATTTGTTATTCAACATGACAGTTTACGATAAATTTGGAAAAGTCATTGGAATTGGAAACGTAACTTTTTGTGAGCTGTTTCTGAGCAAGTAGCGGTGGCAAAGTTGGCATCAAACATACAAAACTCCAAAATTGCTAAAACATTTTAAGTGAGTGATTATCTGTCATGTGAACACAACACAGCACAGCACACAGTGCACTAAAACCAAATGAGACCTCTGCATTTGACCCAGAGCTTGGGGATGGTACCTTGCTCGATGAGTACCTCTGGATGAGTACCTTTATCAGTCCAGTGACACTTTAATCACAGGGCAACTCCCTAGCTGTTACGCTACCAATTGTGCTACATTGAGCAAAGAATCACTTGCAAGTCGATCGACCAGTGGTGTTGGTGAAGTTGGGTGGTGGTGTATTGGTTAGTATACTTGCCTTTGCACTTTTGGAATCTTACCTCCAGCACTATCATTTGGTAAGAGCATCTGGTAAATACTCTGATTGTATCTTTGTGAAAGGGTCCAAAGATCGATGTTTGTTGTAGAATTTGGACATAAATTGACATTTATTTCTCCACCATTAGAGTAATCATGTATTGTTAACCAAAATATATTGTTTTTTGTCAATATGACAATTTGTCAATTAATATTTGGTAAATATTCATGCAGTATTCTTTTGAGGCAGTTGGTAGTGTAACGCTCCATGATTTGCAGGGTCGTCGGCTCAAATTCAAGACCGGTAGAGGTACCAGTGGAACCCAGTGGTGGTCCCTCAGCCACTTGGTCCACTAACACTACACCTCCACCACCACCTCCACCACCACCAAATGTTTACAAAAATTTAAAGAATTGCAGAAGTACAAGAAATTTATGTATAAACACAGGGGCAATTGGTAGTGCAACGGTTAGGGCGTTCATCCCATCATTTGAGTGTCGCCAGTTCAAATCTCTAACCAGTAAAGGTACTACTGAGGTACTCATGCTCTGCTCATGCTCATGCTCATGCTCATGTACTGCTCCAGAAATGCTTTAAACCCATTTTATAGTTTTTCAAGATATGGCAGCTTATCGAGTTGGTTGGCGTTATAATAATATTTTTAGCAAAGAATTCTTCAGGTACGTTTGAATGAAATCTTTGACAAAAGTGCAAAAAATCCTTTTTATTTTTGACTCCGACAAGATCTGATTTTTCAGAATTTTACGTCCTCCCTCAGCTACAATTGTTTTCTTTTTAATCTACGATAGCTTTAATACGCTGTCATAAGCAGGATGTTAGGACTAAAGTAATAAGTCTCTCTCCCATCAAACCCCCTACAGAGCCCTGAACATTGTCTATTGCTGTAGTATTACCTGCCTTCACACACACACACTCGCACACACCGTTGCAGGGAGAGCAAGAGCAGCAGTCGGTCTGGAAAATGGTTCATCTCATCCCTTGCCATCCAATTTGCCCCGGTGCTGATCAGAGTCCTGCCCCCCCCTCGTCCCTCTAACTCTCGGCCCCCCTTCAGATGCATTTCCAGGTGACAGACACATTTGAATAGAATCGGATGATGGAGTTTGAACATGCTCCATATGAGGGAGGATGATAACCTGCTGAAGGCTTATTCACTAGCAAGATTGTTAGTTGCCCAGATGTTGAAAATTCTGTATACGTACCAATAAATGTGAGCACTCCATACACGTACAGTACTGTGCAAAATTTTGGGCAGGTGTGCAAAAATGCTGTAAACAAAGAATGCTTTCAGAAATATAAATAATGATTGTTTATTTTCATCAATGTAAAAAAATGCAAAGAGAGCGAACCAAAGAGAAATCTAAATCAAATCAATATTTGGTGTTACTACCTTTTGTCTTCAAACCAGCATCAATTCTTATAGGTACACTTGCACAAGTCAGGGGTTTTGTAGAATTATAGTCATTATATTATTTTGTAGTCATTATATTATTTTATAGGATTATAGATCTGTGGTTAGTTCTCCAAGATGTTTGGAACAACCTACCAGCCGAGTTCCTTCAAAAACTGTGTGCAAGTGTACCTAGAAGAATTGATGCTGTTTTGAAGGCAAAGGGTGGTCACACCAAATATTGATTTGATTTCGATTTCTCTTTTCTTCATTCACTGCATTTTGTTGCTTGATGAAAATAAATGATGATTAACACTTTCATTTTTGAAAGCATTCTTTGTTTACAGCATTTCTTCACACCTGCCTAAAACTTTTGCACAGTACTGTATAACATGAAGATCATTACTTTATAACAAGTATTTTGAACATATACTGTAAATACATTTAGCTTCAAATTTTCAGTATGAAGACATTAATAACACACTTTAATATGTCAAGGAATTAAACTCTTGACTACGCACACCTGTTAATTGAAAACCATTCCCTGGAATATCTAATGTAACTGACAAAGCGAACGCCAAGAGTGTGCAAAGCTGTCATCAAAATATTCATTATTAATCTATATTGTAGAAAACAATAAAAATAAAGAAATAACAAGGACTGAGGTATACTATATATGAAATGAGCAGCAGAGCTGCTAGTATTTTCAGAATTCTATAAAATATATTATGTCACTAGGGCGGCATAGTAGAGACACTGCTTTAGGTCAGAGATGGGAAGTAACAAAGTAACAAATACTTCATTACTGTACTTAAGTAGAATTTTCGGGTATCTGTACTTTACTTGACTATTCTTTTTTGTGCCAACTTTTTTACTACGTACATTTTTAGCATGAATATCTGTACTTTTAACTCCTTACATTTTCAAATCAGAATGTATAGCGATGGTAATGGCCAATGCAGCTTTATGTATTCATGTGGCTTTATTTTTCTCTGCTTGTGCTCTACATAATGCTTCGACATGGAGTCCAGTCAGCTGTGCCCTAAAATGGCGGTTTTGTCCTTTGCATGGGTACTTTATACTTTTATGCTTTAAGTATGTTTAAGAGCCTGTACTTTCCACTTTAACTTGAGTAACGAAGTCAATACTTCAACTTTTACTAGAGTCTTTTTAAACACATGTATCCATACTTCTACTTGAGTGAAGAATGTGTGTACTTTTGACTCCTCTGCTTTAGGTGTACAGAATGTTACCGTATTTGCAACGGAATGACTTGACAACACGAGTTTGCTGTAGATTTATGGCACGTCTTTAAAAAGTACATTATTTTGCTGTGTTGAAAATACAGTTCAATACTGTTGGGAAATATACTGATATTAAACTGCAGCTAATTTATTGCACAAATGTACATTGACATTTTTCTTTTTCACATTTTATGAATAACTCACCTAACTAAAATTGAAATTCAGCTTCTAGTTTACAATTATATACTTTTGTCCAATACATTGTTTAATATCAATATATTTCCCACATATAATGTATATATACGGTATATACGGTGCATATACTGTAAACGGCATTTAACACTATAGTGATATTTATTGTCAGTCATGTTTTATTTGCTACAATTTTCCATTATATTGCTGTTTAACTGGAATCTTGCCAATCTGGAGTCTCAGACTGAAAATAGAGCTTTTTATATATTACTGTATTTCAATTAGAAAGACATGTTCAATTGTGTGATGCTATGTCATATGCGGACATTTCTTGTTTAACTCAGTATAATAATCATGTAGTATACATTCTGATGTGTACGTAGCTCTGCTTTCAAGATACTTTTTGCGTCATTTTGCCAGTGATGGCATCTCTTATCTGGCCAGAAGCTGGTTTCGTCCCGACTGTGCAGTTCTGACAGCGGAGCAGGACATCAGCTGAGCGACTGCCACCTTCCCTTCTATTCCTCCATCTCCATCAGTCTGTCCATCCAACTCTCATCTCCCTCTGTGCATCTGTCACTTTCCCTCGCTCTGTCTGAGGTGAGTCGGCATCAAAGACCACGCAGTGCAAAGGACGAGTCCAGAGACGATGGTGAGAGAACTGAAGAAATGAGAAGTGGTCCTGTGATCGGAGGGTCGCCGGTTTAAATCCGGGACTGGTAACGGTACTAATGGAACCCAGTATGACTGGAACCCAGTGGTGGTAGTGCTGGAGGTAGAATTCGAACTCGCAACCATTTGGTCTAGAGGCGAGTATCCTAACCACAAGACCACCACCAAGTCATTACACAAATAGAAATATTTACAAAAATACAAGAAATTTGCCTATTAAAATAATTAGCTGAAGTGTAACGGTTACAGATTAGAAGGTCACCAGTTCAAATCCTGCACTGTTAAAGGTACCACTTAGGCTTTCATGCTCGCTTGACTTGGCGCTGTGTTAGAAATATTAGAGTTATGACGATATCTTTGTGCCAGAAATCTGAGCGTGCAATTGAGAAATATCTTTTCTTTACACGCTCAAGCTCAATTCCCCCTGGCTCATTTATCGGCATCGGTATCGGCAGATGTAAGTATAAAAATATCAGGTATCTGCATCGGCCAGTAATTCCCTTATTGTGCATCCCTACTTACTTTTCATAAAGTGCCTCGCTTGCAGCGTGTAGGATCTCACAATGTGTATAATATGTGATTGATGTTCTCATTTTGAAACAATGCTGTGCCCTCATCGATCATTGAATTGACATATTTATGTAGCTCGATATATCGTTACGGCCCTAGGTACGGCACCTGTAATCTGTATACCCTGCGAGCCAAATACAGATTTATAATGTCGGTACGAACCCTCTATATGGCCGTTGCAGTAGTTGTTGGGTTACGATGCCTGTAATCTGTATAGCAAAGGTCAGTCTGACCTCTGCAACTCAATACAGATTCCTATCTTTATTTAATCTGGAGAAAATCTGCGAGTACACACTCCATTTCCTGCTCGCCACGACCGTTGCAACTGCTGAGCGCAGACCTCGGCCCGGTAATGTACTGCTGCTGTGTAAATCTGATCTAAGGCTCTGTTTATCCCCCGGCTTTATACCCCCCAACATATACAAACACACACACACACACACACACCTTAACCCTGCGACAGCCCGGCGCCGGCGCAGCGTCCTTCTTGTTTCGGCGCCGAGAACCCAAGCAGTTCCGTTCATCTACTGGCGGGGGCAGTGTTGCATTGCATTGCATTGCTGTTTCTTCAAGCATGAACGTGTGTCATTGTGTGTGTGTGTTTGTGTGTGTGTGGTTGCGTGTGGAGGTGTTCCTGCTCCCTACAAATGCCCTGTCTTTTCAGATGCAATGCTGGTGCAGGAATTGTTTGGAGCAGATGTAGTCAAACATGCTCAAACATGCACACACACACATAAACATGCATTAACACACACACACACACACACACACACAATAGTCAGTAAGGAGGGTCAGTAGCTGTCACTTCCTCACCAGCAGCCTCCCTGGAAAACAAAGCCTGCGAGAAGCGAGCAGTCGACGGTAAACATCTCAGAGGAAGTTGGGCGCGCGACAAGCACCCTGCTGTGAGCTCCGGGGGTGTAAAGTGAGGCTCCGGGTGCCACCTCGCCTCAAAACCCTGCGTGAAAAAAGAGAGAGGCGTTTGCTTCCAAATCTAAGGTCAAGCTTGGATTGCTCAACAGAATGCAGAAGCCAAGAAACACATGTAAAAGACTCAACACAAATGCAAAATTAACAACACAAATGCCGCGTCATCACGGATGGGTCACATTTGTTACAAAATGACAACCACTTTTGCATTTCTGTTGAGGCTTTTCCATCAGTGTTATAACTTTCACATTTGTGTTGTGGTATTTGCGTTGTGTTGATCCTTTTGGACAATGGTATAAATCCCTTCATTCGACTCTCCAGTGGATTCAGAGAAACAACAAAGAAGATGAAGCCGCTCCTCTGAGACTAAAGCGTAACCTGAATGAGCAGCAGGACAACATTAGCAAGAAAAGATCAGCCCTTAAAAGCTAAGGAAACGTCGAGAACGGTGAAAGTGGTTCAAGAACGCGGCAGGGTCTGTTTGAATCTTAATTTATTCCGACATTCCCTAACTTTTTTATAGCACGACTGTGCATAAAATCCTGCGTTCCATTCTTAAAACCGTGTTGTGTCAGTGAATAGTGTTTTAATGTAAAACTAACCTTGTAAAGCTTCATGTTATGTGACAACTGTAGCATAACTTCAAAAGTTAAAGTCGAAAAGTATCTAAGTAGCTGTCGGTAACAAAATAATATACTGCACAACGGGTCACATTATGCAACAATCTAAACTCAGTGACCTCTGACTCAACACAAATATGTCTCACATACAGGCAATTTAGGAGAATTGCCAGAGGAACTCAAATGCAGAGTTCAATGAACTCTAGCTTCCAAAAATCGGCTTCGTGAAGTTGGAACTCAGGCAGTCAAACAAGTATTTCAAACCTAAAGTTAGTCCAAAGCTACCAAATTCGGATCCAAAAGGGCAATATTGCAATATTGTAAGTATGCACAATCACAAAACCAGTCACACCTTAATTTAGAGTCGCCAATTAACCTATATTGCATCCATCTGGTCTGTGGGAGGAAACCATGCCGGGCAGCAGTGCTTGAGGACGGTACCTTGATCATGAGTACCTTAGTGCTTCATTTGCAAGTCTGGGGTTTTAACTTGTTACACTACCAACTGCCCCTAAAAACAACTTGATGAATGAGACCTAATGCTTTTGAATTTATAAACTTTACCCCATTAAAAGGTTCAGTAAAAATGTTTCAAGTCTTTATTAAAGACTCGGACAAATGGATGGAAGCAAATACTTTGTCATACATGATGTACAGTATAAACGTTTATAGAACTTTTATCTGGAGACCAGGATTATGGAATCGCCTTCAGATTTGCCCAAAGCAAAGCAAACTAGAATCAGCTAGCCTTCACCTTAAAATTGGGATGCAAATTTTGCCTCACGAATCTGCAAATGCTGCCTAAAAATAAATAAGGCAATGCTCTGAGAAATTCCCCATAACCACATGACTGTACATGTGAGAAAGCAGCATTGTGTCACATCGTTAACTGACAATTTTAACCCAAAATGCGGCTTAGCAACAGTCCAACGCCACCTTTTCTTGGAATGCATATGAAAATTTGCCAGCAGGGTTTTAGTTAGTGTTTCCTCTTGGGTGCATGGAATAATTTAGTGTTATTTTAGCTATCTAGCTTAAAACTGCTCACTTGCCTGGAAGAACTTGTCACTTGTAGCTGTCAATCATGTGAAGCCGCAGCTGTCAGTTATCTCATCCCAACGGGGAACAACGGCATGCAAAATATCATCAAATTACCTCTACAAAACAAAATTACTGGGTTTGGAAAACACTCCCTGAAAAGTCTATGTACCATGTTGATTTTTGACAATATGAGAAATTTATGAGCATCAACTGGACCATACATTTTTCCGGAGTATAATTAACATTCAATTTTGTATTTAAAAAGTATAATGATTACGGTGATACGATGATGAATGGAATTTTTCAAAACAGTTCAGTGTTGAAAAGCTCCACCTGCTGAGCTTACTTATGTGCCTGAACAAGTACGATTTGTGGAAAGCCCGTTTCTGAAAAACACTGTCAGCTGTGTGTAGGCTCGTAAGAATGGCACAAAGTAAGAATTATGAGTAAGGACGGCTACAATTTACAGGAATACAGGAATTTAAACTGTAATTCTATTGAAACACTTTACCTCTTAATTCAGAGCTGAAGCAAATGTCCTTTTTCTTCTTCTCCTTCTTCTTCTTCTTCTTCTTCTTCTTCTTATTTCAATTCAAATCAATGCAGTTTTATTTATATAGCACTCTTTAAAACAAACACGGACAATGCATGTTGCATATAACCGACCCAAACCCCAATGAGCAAATTAATAATGCATTAATAATGTTTTATTATTATTATTATTATATTATTATTATTATTATTATTGCTGCTGCTGCCACAACTACTACTACTACTAATAATAATAATAATAATAATAATAATAATAATAATAATACACAATACAATAGCAGCTTGTGTTTAGTATTAAGCCCAAACTTGATGGCACCCACTATTCGCACAATGTTAATAATAATAATAATGTTAATAAGTTGATAATGGTAGTTATCGTAAGGTCAGGACGTTCACCTCGTCATCAGAAGGTCACTGGTTTGAATCCCAGGAATGGTAAAGGTACCACTGAGGTACTCATGAGCAAGGTATCGTCTCCAAGCACTGCTCCCCGAGTGATGCTCATGTCAGCTGCCCACTGCTCCTTCGCGGTGTGTTCGCAATGACAAATAATCACTCGCTATCACTTTTCATTTACACTTCTGCCAGTCTGCAGATGCTCTTCTCCAGAGTGATGTCCATTTCTAATTACAGGGAGCAACTTGGGGTTATGGGTCTTTCTCAGGGACCCAGTGGTGGTAACGCTGGAGGTAAGATTTCAACCCACCACATCTTGGTCCACAGTCGAGCATTCTGCCTGTAGACCACCACCACCACCACCCTGATGGTCAAGGGTCAAGGTCCATGGTTCTAGGGCAAGGTTCAAGACTTGACAGTTGTTAGCATAAAAGGTGTTCACCACATGATTGGAAGGTCGCTGGTGCGAATTTCGAGTTAATCATGAGCAAGGTACCATCTCTAAGCACTGTTTGCCCAGGCGCTGCCCATGTCAGCTGCCCACTGCTCCTTCGTGGATGGGTTACATGCAGATGTCACATTTGGTTGTGGTGCACTGTTTGCTGTGCTGTGAATGCCAGTTGCTTGGTGATGTCCATGTGCCATGTCGTTAAGCGAGATAACGAGGATTAAGATTGCTGTAGCAGTGTCTATTTTAGAAGCAACTTTGTAGGGCATGAAGTTTTTATTGTTAAACATAAATTGAAAATTGGATATAATGTTAATTAACATCAGTTAAAAAAAAACATAAGGAAGGCTGCATGTCAAAAATGTTAAACAAGAAACCAACCTTGAGCATGGAATGCTTTTTTATTTTCCATTTCTTTCTCAAGTTTAATTTGCCATTTTCCCTCAAGGATGTACAGTGACCTCTACTTTTCTTGTACTGCATCTAATTTCAATTTATTTATGCTTCTGACTGTTGAAAAGTTTCTGATTTAAGATTTAGGGCAAACAACAGCTATTTGCTTTTTTGGGAACACTCAGTTCCCGCGAGAACGACAGACCTTAATGCAAAGACTTATTCGCTGGGGTATTTTCTGACAGATTCTCAGTGAAAGGGAATGTGAGAGATGACTCCCATCGTGGTGATGAAAAAATGGAAAACTGGGTGAAATACAGCTGTGGGATGTAACGTTTGACATTCTGAAATGTGTCGTCTCTCCCTCTCTCTCTCTCTAGCACCCCACAACTGGGTCGAGCCGAGGATTCTCCACACTGTAAAAATAGAACTTACTTTTGGATTATGTGTTACAGTCAGATGGCACGAGGTCATTAGGTGTGAGGGAACTTCATCTGCCCGAGACGGATGATTATGGAATTCTTGGGACTGTGTGAGTTGCGTTGGTTGATGAATGTTTTAAAGTGGCACGATGTGAGAAAATGTGTTGGCATTGGCAAAGCTGGCATTGGTTGGACTTTAATGATTAAGAAATTGTGCTAATATAAAATTTGCATTAGTTTTCTGTTGAAAAGAGCTCATCCTCCTAAAACTTGGCAGAATCTTGACTTTTTGTATACAAACCAAGGTCGTCAAGCACAAACCCTAACAAATGCGCGCTAAAATATTTCCAGTTGCAGTTCATCCTCCTCACCACCAGGGACCCCCGTATTTCTAGGTACTAATAAATGATTAACTTCCAGTTGGCCAGCTATTTAAGAACTCAGCGTGGCAGTTATGCCTTGTGAAGTATTGTATTTGGATTTTTGCCTGTTTCTTGGACCTCAACTTTTGTCTAATCTCTGATACATGCCTGGCCTGTGTTTGCGAACTTTGGATTTTCGAGTTTGGATTGTCTTTGAGGAATCAGTTCACCAGTATTTTGACCACTGTTCTGTTCTACCAAATGATTCATTCAAGACTGCACCAAGCCGAAATTTTCATCTACTAAAAATTGAACCCCATCTCATAAGTAACGAGATTAGAATTGAGTACTGCATTTCATTTGACAAATTAAAAAGAAGAAATACTTCAACCGTTACCCCAACCCAGACATCTCGCTTCATTCTTCCCAAAATTTTAATATAAGGTGTCGTTTTGAATGGTGTCTCCCCACTCTGAGTGACAACGTTTTCGTCAGACTTTTCTCTCTCCTTCGTGCGACATGTTGGCAGGCGTTTAAGGCCAGCATGTTAAAGGAGAAGCTTTTAAAAAGCAGTCATGCGAGCTGAACTTCATCTGAGAGTGATTACTCGATAATGCAATGTTTACTTCTCACCTCGTCTCGCCATCGCTCTTCGCTATCTCTTCCTCGCTCAGTGTTCTCCCTCAAATCATGAGCACACACACACACACACTCATAAACACACACTCAATATACCCCTATAAGCCAATTATCTTGGGAAACAGGCAATCTTTTTTCCTCACTGTGCACCGATTGCCGTCGCAAAACTTCCTTGACAAAGGACGAATAAAAAAGACAGAAGCACACAAGTGAAATGCACTTAGAGGACAGTTCGGGTGACATTGAGAGTTTATTGTTTTGAGACGCCGGTTATTGAGCCGTTTTCAGCTCGACGTTTTCCCGCAGGCCGTCAGTTTTCTGACAGGAACTTGGATGCCCGTCCTCATTCAGGTCCTGCAATCATCCGACCGTTGCCTCCTGCTGAGGACTACCTCCACTCCCAACAACACACAGTACTGATTATCGTATCTCTGTGTTGGGGATTGGCACTGTGATAAGATATTTACATGTTGGAACACTGAGCGACAAGAAGGAGGTTTAAGTTCAAGTCTTGTGTGATTACGTACAGTACTTGTTCTGTGCAACTGACTTGAGCCAAACCTCATTACTTGGAAGTGGTGACTCCACAATACTTTTGCACAGTTCTGTATGTCTTTACAAAAGTCTTCCAAGAGTAAAAGTCACGCAAGGTCTTGAGCGCAAAAGTCTCTAGTTTCCTGACTGTGACCCAAGACTTTTGCACAGTACTATATGCAAGGGCAAAAGTCTTAAGACAGCTTTCATTTTTTGCACAAATGCCAAAAAGAAAGACGTGGAGTCTAAAGACTTTGCATTTACATTATAGTACCTTGCAAAAGTCTTGAGACACCCCTTGTTTTCTTGGCAGAGTTTTTGGTTTTTTTTCTCTCAAGACTTTTATTTATTAGCTGTGGTGAAAATACTGTACTTGAGTGCAAAAGTCTTAAGCCAGCCCTCATTTATTGACAGGCGGTTGGTACTTTTGCACAGTACTGCATGACACCCCTATTTTATTGGTACTGGTGATTCCAGAGTCTTGAGTGCAAACTAGCTACCGCTCATTTCTTTTCAGACTTCTGCACGGTACTGCATGCAAAAGTGTTTGATGTTGTTATGAAACTTTTTGGAAAAAAAAGTATTTCCCTGAAAACATTGTCCATTTTTTGGTATAAATATAGTCTGCCTTTCCAAGTCCTACTTCAGATGTCTTCTCTCAGGAACTGCAAAAAAGCTTGATTGCCAACCTTGGGGCGGACAATAAGGACAGGGCGAGCACAATGGGGGCAGGGGCGGTGCTGGCGTTCCCGCTCTGCTGTAATGGCACATAATGCCCGGTGCTGGCAACGGTGGCGGCTCCTGAATGGGCTCTGAGCTCGGGCATTCAGCCCTGAGGGAATGCAGGATAATGGAGCATGATTGGAGAGGTGATATCCCCCCCCCCGCCACCGACTCAGAGAACACTCATATAATTAAAAAACCGACCCCATAGCCTTTCAAATCTCACCCATCTGCCCCATCACTACCCCCCACCCCCACTCCCCCCAAAAAAACAAAAAACAAAACAACAACTCCCGGCTCATCACGGCCGAGGCCAAGCAGAATCAGACACTATTACACCACCTACAAATCTGTATAAATTGCAGATGAGGTGAAGGATGCCATAATTGTGAATTTCTGAAGATCATCAGTTCCTTTTCTTGGACCTCTTTTGTTTTCAGAGGCTCAATAATTGTTTTTTTTCCTTTTTTTGGGGAGAAATAGAAAACCCTTCTCTTAATCCTCTTCAGCATGTAGAGAATGCTAAAAGCAGAATTACTTATGCGAATTTGATTCATGCATACCTTTCTCACGCTGGGATTTAGCCTAAATAAATCCTTTTAAATGATTTTTTTGGAATTCCTTTTCTAAATGGTTGTGTTTTTGACAGCATTTTTGGAGATGTGTAGTACTAAACATGTCTTGCCTCTAACACAATGCATAATGAATGTGAGCGATTATTTGTCATTGTGAACATTTGATCCATCCATGAAGGAGCAGTGGGCAGCTGACATGGGCAGAACCCAGGGATCAGCGCATTGGGGACTGACCAGTGGTATGTAGTTGGGTTTAAAATGGGTTCATTCATTATCGGAACTGCTTAAATCTATCGGGGTTGCGGGAGGACTGGAGCCCATCCCAGGAACTATGGGCATAAGGTGGGGACCAACCTTGGACAGGCGCCAACACACCGCAGGGCACACACTCTCACATAATCATACTTCCACTCACACCTTATGGGACCAATTTAGCGTTGCCAATTAACCTATATTGCATGCCTTTGGACTGTGGGAGGAAACCGGAGCACCCAGAGGAAACACATGCGAGCACGGGGAGAGCCTGCAAACTCCACACAGAAATGCTTCACGGCCAACCTGGAGATCGAAGCCAGGACCTTCTTGCTGTGAGGCGGTAGCACTAACCACTGCGCCACTGTGCCACCCTGTTTGGTTTTTGAAAAATCACAATTATAAGACAAAGTGTCTATAAAGTTGCTCTGCATGGAGTGTAGTTTGGCCCAGTGACTAGGAGTTCAAGTTCTGGACCAGTAAAGTTACCAGTGAGGTACTCATGAGCAAAATGCTGTCCTCAAGCACTGCTCCCCAGGCACTGCCCATCATATGGCCACTGCTCTTTCACGGACAAATCAAATGCAGAGATCCAGGACAGTTGGTAGACTAATGGCTACGGACTTGACCTAGTGATTGGAAGGTCGCTGGTTCAAGTCCCAGACCAGTAAGGTACCAGTGAGGTAGTCGTGAGCAAGGTACCATCTTCAAGCACTGCTCCCTGGGCGCTGCCCATCATCTGCCCAGTGCTACTTCATAGATGGGTCAAATGCAGAGATCTGGGTCAGTTGGTACTATACTGGTTAGGGAGTTGGATCCCATGACTGGAGGCATTGGGTATAGCAGTATGCCAACACTAAAATATGGCCATTAAATGTGACAAAATGAGTAAAACCAACACACACCAGTATAGACTTTAAAATGACTTGATGGTCCTTTGGTTTAATGCTCAGTTCAGATGCTCAGTTCAGGGTCCAAAAGACAGCATGAAGCATTCCAAAAGGTGAGAAAACACAACTCTTTCTGGACCAGATTAAGATGCTGACCAGCTAAAAGCGTCCTGCTGGAGCCAGCTGTTTTTGCTCCTGGTAGGAGGTCTGTTTATTTGGGATTGGTCTTTAAGATTAAATGAGACTTCTCAGATGGAGAGGAAGCTGCACCGTGTGACTGATGAAGGACCAAATTCAACTACAGTGAGCAGATTTTTTTAGTGCTTAAATTTCCCCCAGTCAGTACTTACCACATCAGCACTCGCTCTCACCAGGTGCCTCTAGTCTATCCAATCAGAACAATGTCCTGATCAGTGAATAAGTGTGTGTGTATTTGTGTGGAGTTTCTCACATAAACTGTTTTGGGGGACAAATTTCAGCCTATACATCCGACATAGATTATTTCCATGGACCTACTTTTGAGGAGCTCACTGTTTTTAATGAGATAATTTTACAGTAAAAACCAATTTAAGAAAATGAAATAAATGAATAGGATTTACATTTTCATTTCATTTAGGGTTAGGTTTATGTGCAACCATAGAATCTGTCTATCAATTGTTATGAATTTTTCACATCAAAACCAAATTTTTACCGCAAGCAACACGTGCCATTTATAAATTTTTCATTTATATTTATATTTTCAAAAATTAATGAATTGTAATTTTCTTCTTACCCATTGGAGGGACCGATGGGCAGGTAGGCAGGTAGGTAAGTTTGGACCTCAGAAACAAATCATGTAACATCTATATTTTAGGTTTTAGTTTTTGGTTTTAATTGTGTAAACCAGATTCCAAAGCATTTTTGGCTACAATTATCATTATGTACATTCGATTAATTCAAAAGCACATGTTTGTCTATTGTTTTTTGTTTGTGTCCGGTAGTGAGGTTAGCATACCAACATGTATTTTTTCTCCTAGTTTGCAGCATGTCCCTCGTCCGTCCCTCCTGCTGGTCTGGTGTTGAACCACAACTCTGTGGTGATGGATGAGCACCGGCCGGCCCAAATGAGTGTTCATGCTTCAGCACACTCTCTTATCAGCAGCTTGATTTTCCAGCAGCTTCGCCTGGTAAGATGTCACCAGATAAACACGTTTTATATCTCCTGCTCACTGAGAAACCCCTGCCGTCTCTCCCTGGCTCTGCTGGATGACCAGACAAACACTAACTAAATGAGGTGGAGATCTCTGTCAGTGCTGTGCACAGATATTTTGGGAGGACATGTGCACAAAAAAAAGCAATCAAAACAAACAGCAAAAAAAAAAAGAAGCAAACACTTTCATTAATAGATAGATAGATAGATAGATAGATAGATAGATAGATAGATAGATAGATAGATAGATAGATAGATGAAGGCATAGATAGATAGATGAAAGTGTGAAATAACCCAAAACATGTTTTATATCTTAGATTTTTGAAAATAACCACCCTTTGCTTTGATCACTGCTTTGCACACTCTTGGCATTCTCTCGATGAGCTTCATCAGGTAGTCACCTGAAATGGTTTTCCAACAGTCTTGAAGGAGTTCCCAGAGATGCTGAGCACTTGTTGGCCCTTTTGCCTTCACTCTGCGGTCCATCTCATCCCAAACCATCTCGATTGGGTTTGGTCAGGTGACTGTGGAGGCCAGGCCATTTGACGCAGCACTCCATCACTCTCCTTCTTGGTCAAATAGCCCTTACACAGTTCATTCATAGTTTTGATGCCTTTAGTGAGAATCTACATTTTCATAGTAATGAAAATAAAGAAAAAACATTGAATGGGAAGGTGTGTCCAAACTTTTGACTGGTAGTGTAGATAGATAGGTAGATAGATAGATAGATAGATAGATAGATAGATAGATAGATAGATAGATAGATAACTTTCAATTATTCCATTGTAAGGCACTTTATTGTTTTGTTTAATATAAACTGGCAGTGTTTTATGAATTATAATGATTAAAATAAATTCAGGTTAGGAAGAGTAATTAATCACATTTTTTTCTACACAGCTTGAGATCCTGAAACTAATTAACATTAAATATACATATTTATAATGTAACAAATTGTAATTTTAATAAACAAGTTAAATGTTTTAATAAATTCCTAGCATCTGTTGAATGTTATGAGTTACATAGTAAAAAAAAATATAAGAAACTTGATGCATGTACTTTCAGTAGTTCATCTTTATTTTCACTTGATTTTCTTTCGTTCATTACAAATGCAACTTTTTATGATTTACAATGTTTAAAATAGTGATGAATTTTAAATAATCATGATTATCCTGAAACTATTTAAAAAATAAAAACAATGGAAAATAAAATAAAACTTAAGTTTGTTAAACTAAAGTGAAGTGAGTGATCACAATTAATAGCAGGATTTCAATGCTTGTTCTTTTTTTTTTTTAAACCTCAATACAACAAATAAATCATAAATAATCTTGAGGAAAAAAAACCTAACCTTAAAAAAAATTACAAAAAAATCTGGGTTAAGACTTTCACGCATGATTCACTTTTAATATTGTCTATTAGCATTGCCTCGCCCCTTTCCTGCACTAGCTCCACCCCCAGTTTGGGAAATGCTGCTTTAAGGCTTCAGTGGGTTTTACATTACAGTTCATCGAGCCCCAAAATCTTTCTGGTTTTTGTTGGATCTGCCTCCTCAGTTTGTATATGTTGCGGATGCTTACTGCTCCAACCTGGCCCACATAATATTTAGGAAAATTAAAGCCTGGAAAAATAATGCTAGTGGAACAGGTTTGCGTGTCCTATTTTAGCGTGCGAATGAGAGCAACTCGGTCGAGATCTGAGGCTGATGAAGACTTTGAAATTACAATTTGCTGGAAGGATTTTTTAATGAGCTGCTTAACAACGGTAACTGGTTGTTCTTCTTTTCTGCCGCAGTTGAGTCGACTGATGTTTGTGAATACATGAGCGCTGCCCTTAACGGGAAAATAATTATTATGACTTGCCCATTTTCCCCTCGTTTCACCATGTTTTTTCCTAAGCATGAACACTTACCGAGAGGTAAGTGCTGTTGGATGTTCTGTACAGATATACTGTCACCATGCAATACAGGGGCTGATATATTTGATAAGCATTTGGTTTCGTCAAATTCACCAGATCATATAATCATGTCATCTACTAATAAATATAATCATATACAGATATTCTGTTCTATCTATCTATCTATCTATCTATCTATCTATCTATCTAGAGAGAGAGAGAGAGAGAGAGAGAGAGAGAGACATGTAGAAGGCTTTTGTGGCTGGTGTGTTCTGTCTAGCGTTGTGTGTAAAGTTGTGATGGTGTGATGAGCGGCTGTGTTCACTTCTTAAACTTCCTGTAATAATCCTTCTCTCCTCTGTAGCCCCTCTCTCTCAGTCTCTCTCTCTCTCTCTCTCTCTCTCTCACTCTCTCTCTTTCTCTCTTCAAGCGGCCTGATTAGCGTTTATGTCTGACCAAGCCGTTTTATGAAGTCGCTGAGGGAACCAACACTCTCTCTCTCTCTCTTTCCTTCTCTCTCTCTCTCCCTCTTCTCCATCATATCTCTCATCGTTCTATTCTCCTTTTCTAAAGGAGCCTTTTGTTTGTCTGTTTTTTTATTTATTTATTTTCTGTCCTTTGTCAATAGATTGCATGTTTATCAGACCTTGGCAAGAGTGTGTTTGTGATATTTCAGCCGGGATAGAAGGCCTTTCAAAGAGAGGCTGCGGTTACCAAGCAACAAGCGCTACAGCCAATCAGAGAGAGAAGGGAAGAATGCATTGATGGTCTTTCACTTCTCTAAGTTTTGCCCTCCTTCCCTCACACTTGAATGTACGTGTGCAATATTGATCTACCGTGTGTGTGTGTGTGTGTGTGTGTGCGTGTGTATTTCTGACGTTTCTGAGGACAATTTCAAACTTGACACCTGCAGATATGGACCTTTCTTTCGGGTATGAAAAAAGGATTTCTAAGTGTGTTTTACTATATGTTGAACTTGTATAACTGCATAGGTGAAAGGGGGCAGCTGGTAGTGTAGCGGTTAGGAACGTGTCCCTGTGATCAGAAGGTCACCAGTTCTAGTCCTGGACCCATGAAGGTACCACTGAGGTACTTGTGAGCAAGATACTGATTTTGGACAATTTCATGCTTCCAACTTTGAAGAGTTTGGGGACAGTCCCTTCCTATTCAAACATGACTACACACCAAAGCACAAGGCATGCTCCATAAAGACATGGATGAAAGAGTTTGCTGTGGAGGAACTTGACTGGCCTGCACAGAGCCCTGACCTCAACCCCATAGAACACATTTGTGAAGAATTAGAGCGGAGTCTATGAGCCAGGACTTCTCGTCCAACATCAGCGGCTGACCTCACCAATGCTTTTTTGCAAGAACAGTGGAAAATTCCCATAAACACACTCCTAAACCTTGTGAACAGTCTTCAAAGAAAAGTTGAAGCTGTTATAGCGGGAAAGCGTGGACCAACTCCATATTAAAGCCTGTAGATTAAGAATGGGACTACATTCAGAATGGGAGGTCATGTGTATGTCAGGTGAAAAGGCAGGTGTCCTAATACTTTTGACAATCGTGTATTAAAAATGTAACAGGTTGTGATTTTTTTCATTGGAAAAAGTTGGCTGCTGAACCGACTTCATGGGGACGGGGACCTATCCCGGGTCTTCCAGCATGAGGCGGGGACCAACCTTGGATGTGCACCAATACACCGCAAGGCACACACACTGACACCTAAGGGGGCAATTCTGGCAAATCAACCAACACAGTCAGAGCAACTTCTCTTTTTTTGTTTTAGGGGTTTACGGCCTTGTTCAGGGGCCTAATAAAGGTGCTGGAGGTAGGATTCAAAGCCACAACCTCTTGGTACAAAGGCAACTAACATTTAACAAAAATTTGGCATTAAAAAAATTTGATTGCGTAGAACAGCTTATAAAGGGTTCAGTAGGCCGACTCACCCGAATCGTTCCAAAAATCTGCACGTTTCTGAAACCAAGCCAGAAGTCTCTTATTTTCTATTTGTTTATTCCTTGCAATCCCAGCGGCACGTCGTTTAGTTTTAATTCATTACTCATGCGGAGCAGGCAGCGCGAACGTGCTGAGGATGTAGCGCTGCGACAGTAGAAAGTCATTACCTCTCGCTATAGGTGCTTTTGACTGATCCAACAGATAATTAAACAACAACAATAAAGCCCATTAATTAATAATCGTTTATGCAAGACTAGACTTGAATAACACCACTCAGTGCAAAGAAGCAAACACACATTGTTGCTGAGCTTTAATAAGTTTCAGCTGAAGATTCGGCCCATTATAAAAGCGGCGTAAATTAAATCGACCGGCGGACCAAAGCTTTTTTGCAGAGTGAGCGAGAGAGAAGAGACACGGGAAGAAGCAAAACCTCTTTTACCCGAGTTAATTTCCTGTGCAGTGTTTCAGCCTGAGAGAATGAGACAGAAAAGAGAGAGAGAGAGAGTTGGGGATGTATTGACAGAAGCTTTTTCATACGTTTCCAACCTTGGCGTCATTATGCTTGACACCCAGGTGCTTGTTCACATCAACATTTTGATTCAGATAAAGGTTTATATGCCACAAGGTCAATAACTCTGGTTGGCGACAAACATCCGAGTCAGTGTAGAATTCAAAATCTGAATTTTTTTCCCCCAGTGGAAACACTAATAGAAGAAGAACATCAAAAAATCATTTGCAAGCTATATTTTGAAGGTTTGTCTGGAAATATAATACCCACTTTATTCCAGATTATTTCAGAATGAGTTTTGAAAAGGTCCAAGTTACGGGTTAAGGTATATGCCTCCCATTTTTTGGGAAGTGTCCCATTTTCATTTCTTTCTTTCAAAAAAAATCGTTTCTGTTCTCTCTCTGACGGTAAGGTCGTCTTTCTGCCCTTCTTTCTCCAGAAACCCCATCACAAAGCTGTCCGTCGCTTTACACTCAGCTGCCCGTTCCCCGGCATCTTTATGAAAATATGGAAATGTAATTTGTGGAAGGATCCTTGTGGAAACCATAATCCAATTTAATGTCATATCAAAGCAAAGAGTTCCAGCTATAGAGAGACGAGAGGAAATTGGTTCTAACATTCTGCAAGAGAGAGAGAAAAAGAGAAAGAGAAAGAGAGAAAGAGGAGGAGGAGGGGGAAAGGGGGAAAAAAAACCCTGATCAAAAGAAGCCTTTATTCTAACAAAAAAGCATAGCGTTGAGTTGGCCGGATTGGAGCGAGTGGGGATGTGCTGAGAATCCACGCTCAGAAAAGGACGCTTTTGCGTTGACTGTCGCTAGCTGCGGTCGTTAGTCCACTTCAAAAAGGTTCAAAGGCATCAACAATGGAGGAGTGCTGTCTGACTGTAAAGCTCACGACTAAATGAGATGCTTGTATCACGTGTCATGATGAACTTCAGAGTGAAGGTATATTTCTGTTTCTCATCCATCCACCCTGCTCTCTTCAGGCGCCAGCTGAGGCAGTTGGTAGTGCAGTGCTTATGGAGTTGGCCCCAGAATGTTGCTGGTTCAAGTCTTGGACTAGTAAAGGTACCACTGAGGTACTCATGAGTAAGGTACCATCCCCTAGCACTGCTCTCCAGGATTGGCCTAAGAGCTGCTCCTTCATGGATAGGTAAAATGCAGATGTCCGAGGTGTAAAGGTTCAGGAGTTGGCCCCCTAATTGGAAGGTCACTGATTCAGGTCCCAGACCAGTAAAGGTACCATTAAGGTACTCATGAGCAATTTACCATCTCCAAGCAGTCCACCCTGGGCACTTCCAAAAAGCTGCCCACTGCGTATGGGCCAAATGCAGAGGTTCGGGGCAGTTGGCAGTGTAATGGTTAGAAAGTTGCCCCCATGATTGGATGGTTCCCAGTTCAAGTCCTGGACTGATAAAGGTACCACTGAGGTACACATAAGCAAGGTACCTTCTTAAGTACTGCTTCCTGCCAAAATGCTGCCCACTGCTCCTTTAAAGATGGGTCAAATGCAAAGGTCCAGGCAGCGGGAGATGGCCCCATGATTGCAAGTTTGCTGGTTCAAGTCCTGCACTGGTAAAAGTACAACTGAGGTATTCATAAGCAATTTACATTAAATTTTTAAGACAGCAGGAGCTTTGATTACAGCGACTCTCCATTCTCTCATCGTGCGGTGTAGGAGAAAATGGTCCTTTATTCCTTAGCTCCAGCTCCTCAGGGTCTTGCTGGAGCCCCTCGCTCCGTCGCTTCTCATTTTCAAGCTCTGTTTCTGCTACAAGACTCCAGCTCTGTCCTGCACTGCCACTTTTTACACCACGCCGGAAAAAAATGCCACCGACCCAATAATGAGATCGTGATTACAATTAAAGCTTTCGACATCAGGGCTAGAGCGGAACCGAAGTCACTCTAGGGATGTTTTTAGACCTCGGCTCGGCAGTTCCAAGATCACTGACGGTTCTTACGCACTTACGTTTCTGTGTGCGTGTTACTCTTCACGCTCACTGATTTCTGATGTTGAGAATTACGAGCGCTTTCTTATTAACACGGATGAGTTTTGTCAGCACTTATGTGTTCAACACAGGAGGTCAAGTTCACCAGCAGCTGCCAAGGGATACAAAAACACAGTGCAGAGCAGCGGAGAGTTTACAGGAGTTCACGAGTGGTAATTAGAAACAGTGTTTAGAGATTAATTAGAAATTTAAATGAATGAATTGATAGTTATTTGCATAATGGAAATGACATTATTATTTAAGCGAATGATTTTTTGGCAGCACTCAGGGAGCAGTGCTTGGCGACAGTACTTTGCTCATGAGTAACTCAGTGGTACCTTTTATTGGGGCAGGAATTGAGCTGGCAAATGTCCAGTCATGGGGCCAACTGCCTATCCGGTATATTACATTACCAACTGCCCCTCGGGGACAAAATATGGCATTCCCATTTGTTTTTTGCCAAAATATAATTTGTAATAAAAGAACATAAAGAAAACAAAAGAAAAATAAAAGGAAAAGGAAAAAGAGCAGAAAATATTAAGTGTTAATTACTGATGTTAGAGTTAGGCTTTAAAAAGATATGGACTTATTTAACTGGAGTGTCATGTCTATGGATCGTCCCCAAAAGTAGAGTGAGGCGTGTGTGTGTTTTAAAGCCCAACAGAATGACTGATTTAGTGCACCGTATTGAGCTACAAGCGTCCCGTCAATGGGGTCGAGCCTTTCACAAATCTCTCACCCTGAATGACACTAATTACACTTTAATGTCTTCCATCTCCGGATCTTTCCTGAAAGAGCGCAGCGGGTTCGAGGCCGTCCCAAATCCATTACACACTTATTAACGCGGGTCGCTCTCCAACACACACCCTGCTCGACCCCCGCACCCCACCATCCACCCAACCCCCACCCCCATTCGAAACCCAGGCGATTAGGGAAGGTAATGCATGCAAAGTGCAGGGCGATTTTATGATTAAAAAATGATTTGTAGGCTGTGAAAGTCTTTGGGTGTGTCAGTACACTCCTGCACTTTAAATAACGACGCTTCGTGTATGTGTGTGTGTGTGTATCTGCTCTATCTCTCCTTGGGATCGCAAACTAAACATAAATCACGCCAGATGACAGAGAAGGATTGTGGGAGTGCTTGGGCGCAAGTAATCGCCCACACAAAAATTAATGCTGGTAAAGCACAATTTATAGGTCAATACTATAAAAGCATATTATGTTTAAATGTTACATGAATCTTTTCTCAATGTTAAATGAATCTTTTCTCATTGCTCAAATATTTAGTATGTTGGTAAACACATTAATTTATATAAACACACTATATTACATTATTAAGTATATTTTCATTGAGAACAATAGACCAAAAGCCACAAAAACCAGGTGGGAAAACTAGTTAGTTTACAGATCATGACAGATTATTCTCTAAAATAAGAAAAATTAAACTAATTAGAGCTTATTTTTCATGTGTATATATCAAACCAATAACAAAGCCAGGAGCAATATATCCATTTAAATTTTATTTTTTGTTTCATTTGTGTTTTATATGGAGTAATATGACATTTTGTCACATTATCAGCTATGGTGATGTTTTCAGGCTGTTTTTAGCGTAAGTTTTTCAGTGTTAATGTCACAGCTACAAAACTTGAGCAACCACCAATTTTCATGTGAAAATGTATCCCTTGTTTTCTTCTTCTTCTTCTTGCCGCTTTTTGGGCATTAAACATTTAACTTTAACAGTTGCTGTTGTAAAGACTTAAAATGGCTTAAATGGTATAAAAATTAATATTAAAATTTATACTTTAGACAGTAATTGTACATGACATGATGAAGTCTTTAACAAGTCTCTCAAAAACCTTCATTACTGTCAACAACCTAATTAACAATCTGACTATAAATCATTGGTACCCAAGTGGTACCCAATTTAACATATCATGAATCTGATGTAGACTTTTTATGAGAACAAATTGAAAGAAGAACCTCAGAAGATATTGGTGAATGAGGCCCAGTGTTGCTTGGTTCGTGCTGCTGCTGCTGCTGCTGAGTTTAACAGATTCTCGGTTTTATTCATAGCTCTTCGCCCTTCGACTTGCCCCATGTCAAACCGGTGCTTTTGAAACACTGCTTTTTACACACTTTTAACGTTATCTCCATACGAATGCGGCTGTGTTGTGGACATGCTCGGCGCTCGGGAGGCTGAACGGATCTTCAGGTGACTTCCCGGAGATAAGCACTTCACTCCGTTCGCTTTTCAATTCAAAACGGCGGCGGCGGAAAAGTCGTGAGCACAGCTAGAGCTAATCCTTTACTGACATGCGACCTGCGACTGCAAACTGTCAGGTCTAAAAACTCTCACACTTCTCTCTCTGTTAAAGATTCATGATAAGAGTTGGAAAATTTGCTCCTGCTGTTGTAGCAGTGCTTAACTTAACTGCCTAATGCTTATTTGATAATAATAGTATTAATCAGTAGGGTTGGGGAAGCTACTTTTAAACGATAACTTTTCATGCTACAAGCTGCTTATGTACTTAAGTTCCAGTGTAATATAGTAGGTAGCTACACTACAAGCTAACTTCATCCAAACTATTCTTTCCAGTAATACTTCATATTTGAACTGTATGATACTCATAAAACTAATTAATTAAAAATGTGAAATATGAGGTTAAATGTGTTTTAAAAAATCTACTTTTTTAACAATGTAATGCCAAGTCAGAATGTGAAAGGTTTCAATACTGTTCGGATGTAGACAGCATTTAGATTTTACACTCACATTTAGCTACTAAATTCATTTTAGTTTAGTAGTCTGTCAGTTTTTGGCTGGATGAATGCTGCAAGTTTTACGTCATGTCACCCTCCTTTCTGAAAATATTTTCGGCTGATTTTTGATGCAATAAGTCCATCCCTTTACCCTTTCAGAGTTATACGTTTTGCTAAATACACCACAGATTCTTGCTTCCATCTTGGCCAAGACGGACTCCATCCTCCCACTGCATCTCGCAGCTGTTAAGAGCACACTGTGATGTAATCAGATTAAAAGATTAGTATTGGGGAGCAGCTAATGAAAATGAGCTCCTGAATTAACTCTCTCTCTCTCTCTCTCTCTCTCTCTCTCTCTCTCTCTCTCTCTTTCTCTCTCTCTCTCCAAAGATGAATATTTTCAACTAGCAGGAGTTTGTGATTGGTGTTGAACAGGCAGAAGTGGCATCTAAGGCTACTATGCCTACACTCATTGCATCACAGTGTGCTCTTGGCAGCTGTGAAATAGAGTCAGCAGATGAAGTCCATCTTGTCTAAGATTGAAACAAGAATCCGTGGTATAATTAACAAAAAGTATGACTCTGAAAGGCCAAAAGGGCAGAACTTACACATTTGAGTGTAACTTACGCAGGCTGAAAATCAAAACACTCTCTACTTCCAAAACCTCATTGGAACCTTTGTGAGATTTGAATACTTTGAGTTTTATATTTCTTTTAACATGTTTCACATGATTAATTTGCCTTAAGAGTAGCCTACAACAACAAAAGTAGCTAAATCAACAGCGTGGATGCAGCTACTTTTTCTTGTTTATAGTGTAGCTAACTGCTATATTAAAACAGTAGCTTTTTTGTACCCTAAATCTGAGTCTTCAGATTGCATCAAAAATATTAGTTTCAGAAAGCAGGGTGAGGTAAGCAGCGTTCATCCAGCCAAAAATGAGGCAGACTATCAGACAGTTTCTAGATTAATCTCCAATGACACATCCAAGGGTTCGGGCCTGCCAGCGTTCCTAATGAAGTACTCTGTTTGCTTTCCCAACTCTGCACTTCGGATTTCGAGGGTGAGGCTCTTCATCTGCCCTGAGTTCCCTTTACTGGACCGGACAAGCTAGAATTCAAAACAATTAGAATCGACGTTTATCCAAGGTAGGGTCAGTATAGCTCAGCGTGGGGTCAGAAATCTAAAGTACATTCCCTCCCTCGGCCAGTCGTCATCAATCAGGTTAGATAAGTGAGGACCTGAAATAAAACACAGAGTTGAAATGAAGGTGAGCATCACAGACCTGGCTTAGCATGGATTCTGTTATAGAAAAGGATGGAGAATATGTTATGCTGCAAAAAAAAAAAAAGATTATGGTGTTCATCTGGTTCAACTTCTGCCCCTGCTTCTGGTTCTGGTTTCCATCTAGTTCAAAATTTCCATCTGGTTCAACAACTGGTTCTGGTTCTGATTTCCATCTGGTTCCAAACTTCTATTTGCTTTAACTACTGGTTCTGGTTCTGGTATGCATCTGGTTCAACATTTGCTTCTGCTTTTGGTTCTGGTTTCCATCTAGTTCTAAATTTCCATCTGGTTCAACTACTGGATCTGGTTCTGATTTCCATCTGGTTTCAAATTTCCATCTGGTTCAACTACTGGATCTGGTTCTGATTTCCATCTGGTTCCAAATTCCCATGTGGTTCAACTACTGGATATGGTTCTGATTTCCATTTGGTTCAATTACTGGTTCTGGTTCTGATTTCCAGCTGGTTCCAAATTTCCATCTGGTTCAACTACTGGATATGGTTCTGATTTCCATCTGGTTCAACTACTGGATATGGTTCTGATTTCCATCTGGTTCAATTACTGGTTCTGGTTCTGATTTTCATCTGGTTCAGCTTTAGCTTCTGGTTCTGGTTTCCATCTGGTTAAAAAAATTCCTTCTGGTCTAATTATTTCAACTCATTATTTGAAGTTACATTTAGCTCTAATTTGGTCTTTGTAAGTTGACATTACTGTATAGTACCTGCTGTTTCAACTTGGCGATGCAAGACCAAATTATTGATATTTTTTCAAATGCCTTTGATCACCCTGTCCCAATTAGTGGTTTCAACTTGTTTATATCAGTCAAATTTACTGTTCTTTACTGTTTGTTGATTCTTTTCTAACTTGAGAGCAACTCTCAAATAAGAAAACTTTGGTAAATGTCAGAATCATTGTAAAAACTACCTAAGTGGCTTTTGGTGAACGAGGTCCAATATAAAAAATAAATATCTACAGTATATAATATCATCAAAAGTTTCTGAAAATTTGTCTTTCTAACCTTTCATTTTGCCATTCAAGGCCAAAACCTGGTATTATAAGGATGCTTGACATTCCTTTCACATTCATTCATTCATTATCCGAACCACTTAATCACAACTGGGGTCATGGGGGACCGGAGCCTATCCCAGGAACCATGGCACAAGGAGGGGACCAACCCTGGGCAGGCACCAACATATCACAGGTTCCTTTCACATCCAAATCTTAAACACATCCACCAACTTCAACTCAGATCCTTTTTTGTTCAGATTTGACACTGGTATTGAACCCACAATGAAGAGCTGACGTTAAAAAGATATCTTGTATCTTTAGAAATCTCTCATGTCTCACTAGAAAATGGCAAAATACAGTGAGGGACGCAAACCCACACAATAATAGCCATCCAAGCCATCCATGACAGACTAAATAATGTCCATGTGTATCCTTGAGTCTCTTTTTACATTGAGACCCAGCACATTTAATCATTAAATTCTTCTCACAAAACGCTTCAGAAGAAAAGAAAGACCAGAACCTATCAATGCAGAGAGCGCTATGAATATCATTTTTCCCCCTTCCTCCTCCGAATATGTCAAACAAGGACGTTTAATTCAACGTCTGGCTATTTAACTATGGCTATGCATTTAGAAACTTGTTTCTCAAAGCAGATGCAACGCTCCAATCCTAATAGACAGTCATTGCAATTAAGTCCACAAAACAATCGTCGTCGTTTATCGCAAACATCCAAATGTTTCATGTTTCAGCCTTCAAAGCGTCGGTGAAAAAGACTAAAGTGGATCACGACAACAAGAGACGACGAAGTAGCAATCAGTATTTATTTGAAAGAAAGCGAGCGTGGCAATTAACTCAGCGTCCGAGAAAACAGTGACATAAAAGCTTGGATAGAAACTTGGAGCAGTAAGAGTGGAAAACAGAGTTTGAGCAGGAGTTTTGGCCCTGGAGGAAATCCAAAAATAAAATGTAATATCCAGTGTTAGGGATGGTAGTAGTGGTTACAACACTCACTTCTGAAGGTTGTTGGTTCGAATCCCGGACCGGTAAATGTACCACTGAGGTACTCATGAGCAAAGTACTGTCACCAAGCACTGCTCTCACAGTGCTGCCCATGTCATCTGCTCCTGCATGGATAGGTTAAATGCAGAGGTCACATTTAACTGTGGTGCACTGTGTGCTGTGCTGTGGTGTGTTCGCAATGACAAATAATCACTCACTATTCCCTTTTAACTAACTGCTATATTAAACCAGGGTTTTGGCTGTAGCTTATCTCAATTATCTAGGAGCTTGAAAATGTATAGTTTTAAAAGTACCCTCCCCAACACTGCTAAGGCCACTCATTATTTTACTTCGACTGTTGCCATTCTGGTACTCTTGGTTTTCCTACAGATAAGTTTTCAACTGACTGGCAGCATTGGGAAGAATCACATTGTGTATTCCGCCTCCGTCTCAGCACTGCTTGTTCTGAAGCTGCAGAAAGACTCACTGGTATGAGTACATACACCTCAACTGCACCGCGGCAAAAACCCAGCTTACAAATTTCACTCTGCCATGGTAAATAGGTGTGGCCTTGTAACCAAGACAACAAATTCCAAAACTTCTTTTAAAGTGACAAGCATGCTTCCAGCAAGGCCGCCAGTGGTCTTACATTCACAGGATTTAGCAGATGCTCTTATTCAGATCAATTTTCATTTCATAATTTCAGGTACAGTCTCCCTGGGGTTAAGATCATGCTCAGGGACCCAGTCAGTGAAGGTAATGTCAGAGATAGGATTTGAACCCACAACCCCTTGGTCCAGAGGCAACTGTCCTAACCACTAGGCCCCCCAAAGGCATTTCTGTTCGATGAAATCATAGTTGGTAAGTGCAAGTTTTATCATGATACAATATTATATCGATTCAATGGACAATGATACAATGTTGATTTGATTTAATTTTATGCAGACAATATCATATGCTGATATAATACAATAACTTTCTTTAATAGAAATCACCAAAAGCAACTAAAATGAGAATGGTCAGTGAACAAAGCTCAACAAGTGTCCAAAATTGTCAGTTTTAGCTAGGATTGTCACTGTTTTACTTTCTAATACTTTTCATTTGAACTCAGAGCTGCTAATCCTCCCCCTTATCGAAGCGTTTTCTTCATCTGATTTAAAGAAGTAAACCCAAAAACTCATCGGCTCCTATCCGTTGCTTGAAACGCTTGGCTTTTCCCAACTTGCCAAATAAAGCTGGCATGCGATCATGGCTCCAATCAGCAGCGAGCGATAGCATCTGAACAGGTGTAACTCAATTTGGATTAGTTTCCCCGAGTCTTTCCCTCGCTCTTTTTCTCTGAGAACTGGGCAAGACTTCCGATGTCTATTGCTATAATCCAGCTCAGTTTTGGAGCCATCAGTAGGTAAGGGCCCCGGCCGAACCGACGAGCTCTCTGGGGCCACATTATCTCTGCCGACTTGTAGCTTTCTGCCGACTCGTAGCCGTGACTCAGCCGCGGAGGACTCGGCAGGATTAGCGCAGGCACAATGAAGATCACAAGGGAACTAGCTCGGGAAATCTCCCGAAATCCATAAAAGTCTATTTGTACCAGACAGGCTATTTTATTTACATGGGATACACGCTTAATGGTAACAGCATTTCTTCTTTTTTTATCACAGGATTTACACAAATCTGGGTGCATTAGGGGTGAGGATATAAATTATGGTGTTTGATAAAGCCCAACTTTCAAGAGCATGTCCCTAAACTAGCCGGGAAGTAGGGCAGCCTCTTGGATAATGTAGACCTTGTCTGATATGATTATTCTGAGTAATAAAGTTGTTTTACTGGTGGGGTTTTTAATGTGTCCTTATTTTCTCCTCCACTTTGCAGTGGCATCCAACATGGTGTGCTTCGATTGTGAACCCAAGCACTTTTTGTGGTTAAAAGAGTATTTATTAGTTTTGTTTATGCATTTTTACAGGAACCGTATGTCAGTAAAAAACATTTTCCTTAATTTGTAATAATCTGTCTGTATATATCAGACCTGAAAAACCAATACTGATCGACTCGACTACAAAATACAATAGCCAACTTTTTGGGATGATTTTCTCTGGTAAATTTATCAGATCAAAAGCCATGTGATACCAATACCAATTTTGTCATTTTGTAAATACAGCAGCCTTCTTTGTTTATTCATTCATTTATTCATTATCCGAACTGCTTAATCCTAACTGGGGTCACAGATGGAACCAGAGCCTATTCCGAGAAGTACAAGGCCAAAGTGGAGCCCAACCATGGGCGGTGCCAACACACCGCAGGGCATAGTTTCCTCAAAATAAGATTTTTACATTGGTTACATTGACAGTGGTTTGCATTTTCACTTTTATTTGCAAATTTTTTGCTATGTTGAGATGGTTTCTGGGTTATTCACCCGTTAATAATCCACCTTTGCAGTTAAATTTGTTTTTCTCCTCTTAAATTTGTAATAATAACCATATAACGTGGCAGTCACTGGTCAATTTGCCCAAACCGCTGGGCTCCACGTCACGCTTTTGTTTGACTCTGTGTACACATGGGTTTCCGCTGTTTGTGCACACTTGGGCTCGGCGCCCAGACACCATCATTCTATCATTATTATGACAAACAGATAATAAATCGTGGCTCAAATCATAAGTTTCATCACAATACAATATTACATTGATTCAATGGACAATGCTTTGACACTTGCAGACATCACAAAATCTTCCACAATGGCAGTTGATTGTGCAACAGTTACAGAGCCTCTTGACCGGAGGGTCGCCAGTTCAAGTCCAGGACCAGTAAACGTACCACTGAGCAAGGCACTGTTCCCAAACCCTGCTCCCCAGATGGATCATAAAAAGCTGGCCACTGCTCCTTCTCGGATGGGTCAAATATAGCAATAAATATAAGACAATATCATTTAACACAGTCAGCTCCATTCATATGAAGTCGCAAAAAGCAGCGAAAACATCATTTGACATTTTTTGAGCTCCACCAGTTATTTAAATGAAGAACATCCTGTTCAGTATAAAGGGACATTACATCATATAAGATATCTGATCATTGTTTTCAACCGCAACTATGTTATTGGTTCATGATCATTTAATCAATGTATCGATGTAGACTGTTGTGTCACTACACCTCTTGATTTTGACATATATGCTAATACAAAGGACACACATAAAGATTTAGTTATTAAAGGGTTTTTTTGCCAAAAGACTAGTCTCTAGTCTAGTTTCACTATAGACCTAAGTTCAGATTTAGTTTCGCTGTTTGCTGTTTAGTTTCTCTGGCTTATGATATGAGAGCAAAAATTACAGCCTAATTTCTTCTTCTTACCCTTTCATTCAGGAGAAGCCTGTAGTTAATAACATGGAAGTATTTGGCAGGGGTGAGTAAGCGATGATAACAGTGTAGGATTCAATCTTTCTTGCCTTTTTACCCTTTTATTTTACTATTGAACCTCTTACTTTTCCCACAAATTAGGGCAGTTTCTCTTCCCGTGAAGCCCCTGTCACTCCGCTAATCGAGTCCTTCCACAGCGAAAGACGTAACGTCGAAAAGAGACACCTCTCTCCCTTTTTGTCGAGAAGGGAGGACCTGAGTCATCATGCACGAGGACCCTGGAGACGGACAGATTTTAAGGGAAAACTAGCCAAGCTTGTTGCCACCTTCAAAGGGTTTCCGAGTATCTCGTGACACTTTCCCCACCTCCCGTTGTGTGCTGCGCCTGCCGTGGCCAAGCTTCATTGATCTGCTCCAGAGCCTCGATAATTGGGCCATTAGCAGCTCAAAGAGACAGCCAGCATGGGGCTTCACCAAGGTTTCGAGGCTGGTTATGGAGTGCCGAACATGCTGCGGCTTCGCAGTATGGCTCGCAAACGCTTTGTTTTAACAGAAAAGACTCCATGTAAAAACCTCAGAAGAAACAAAAGCGTGACTGAGGCAATGCTGGGAGATGTTGGTGGAAGAAAGTGATTTAGAAAGTGGAAAAGCCGGAGATTTGCTTCTGATTGGTTCTTTCTGTGAATTCAGCTTTGCCATGCTTTTCACCTGTTTTTTTGTTTTTTGTCATTGTGAACACAGCACAGCACAACGGTGCACCACAACCACATGTGAACTCTGCACTTTTTGGCAGCACTCAGGGTACGGTACCTTGCTCATGAGTGCCTCTGTGGTACTTTTACCGGTCCGGGACTTTCTGATCACGGGGCCAACACCTAACCACTACAGTACCAAATTTCATATTACTTTTAACATTGTGTTTTATCTTTTGATGTTTCACTGGTTTTAAGAGTAACCAACTGCATCCTCAACACTGCTGGAATGTTGTCTTTTAGGAGTTTCTTCGTCTCCGCTTCTCTGCCCCTTTGTTGAATTTATCTCTGTTGTTGATCTTGATAAGATTTCTTATTTCACTAGAGGGTGATCCGTGTGACGGCACTTATAGCCAAATATTTTATTCAGGTGATAGGTAAAATGTGGTAAGAAACATCCACGCCCTGCTAATTTACTCTCGTTCACTCACCATTCTGCCCAGGTTTCTCAGCGACAGGAAAAGGCCGGTGAACATTTCTTATTTTCTAAAGACCCAAGATGAGATCGTGAACCGATTTAGGCTTTAACCAGCAACTCAGCCTCGGAGGCGAGTTGAAATTCGGCATGTCGTGTAAGATTTCAAAGACGAATCTGTGTCCTTGGAGACGAGCTCCTCTAGCTTCCATATGATACACACTCAGTGATGTGTTTAGAAAACAACCAAATATAATAAACATTACATTTTTGTCAGATACAATATATTTAATTCATCTAATTACATCAAAAATACAATTATTAATATATTGCCCATAGATACTTTAAATATTTTATTAATATACAAATAATTGTCATTTTGCAATATTGTATTATACTTTTTGATATAATTTTAATATATATATATAAACCTAATGTCACCTCATGTCCTCATTTTGTAATAGTTATATTTGGTGTAATAATCAATAGTTATGTTCTTACAAAATAATGCATGCATAAATATATACAATTTAAAAACAATACGTCTAAATTAATATTAAGTCAGCGGTGGCACGGCAGCGCAGTGGTTAGCACTGCCGCCTTACAAGGGGAAGGTCCTGGGTTGGATCCCCGGGTCGGCTGTTGGGCCTTTCTGTGTGAAGTTTTTCAAATTCATTTGAAAAAATATCTTCAATGTAAAGAGACATTATAATATGTATGATAGCCGGAATGATGTTCAGATTTTGCTTTAGGCTTAATGTCTTGATGTGGATTGATGTATTGTTACACCCCTATGAAAAATCTACAGCCACAATGGAGATTTTAAGTTAAACATTTTAACACAAAGTGCATACACTGTGCAAAAATTACAAAATGCAAACATTTATTTGTCGAGTGATTTCATGAGATGATGGCTGCCATTTCTGAAATGATCATTCCAAATTGTACATTTTTTATTGAGGTGGATTATTATGTTCTCGGCAAATTTAGCTGCCTCTATTTTGGGGCACTGGCGTCACATGTTCTGCACATTGACTTTAAACTCGAGTCTGTGTCTGCAAGCTAACCGGTCGAAATTTGGCGTTCCACGTCGGCTGAGATTCCAAAGTCGAATCCGTGTCCTTGGAGACGAGCTCCTCTAGCTTCCGGCAAAGTGCTTCGCCGCAATCCTATTAGTTAGCCGTTGTCGGTTTGAGAAGGGTAGAGTTTGAACAGATTCGCTTGTCCAGATAGATCGCTTCACCTCGTCCCCCAGGCGCCTATTTTTAGAGAAACGGTCCTGCGCTTTTCTTTCTTTTTTTTCCAGTGTTTTTTTTTTCAGAGCCATTTCATGTTCAAAATGCCCTTCATCTTCTTCTGCTGGTAATCCTCCATTCCTCATAAACGGGACGAGTGTCAAAAGACTAGCATTTAAAATAAACATCATTCGCAAGAGTGGTGTAAAAAGTCATTTCCTGAGGGAAGAAGGTGGAACATTTCAGAGCTCTGATGTGATAGTTTCACGACTCCTTTCTAACTGGGAAAATTTACATTTATAACACTTAGCAGATGCTCTTATCATTCAAGCAACTTCCATTTTCCGCATTTCAAGAACAGTTTGGCTGAAAACAACTTGGGGTTAAGGGTCTTGCTCAGGAACCCAATGATGGCAGTGATGGATGTAGGACTTGGACCCCTGACCTCTTGGTCCAGAGAAAAGTATCTTAAACACTAGACCACAACCATCTTACCACCATTGTGGTGACATACAGAATGATTAAAGTAAATAAACTGCACTTATTCCAAATGACTAAAATGACAAAAATATCTAAATGTCCAGGTTGACTTTTATTGCCAGTGGATGGGTGGACTTTTGGACGGCATGCTGGCGCAGTGTTTAGCACTGTTCCTTCACAGCCAAAAGGTCTGGGGTTCGATCGCTGGGTCGACTGTAGGGTCCATTACAAAAAATGTTTGCAACAGGTTTGCGGCAAACTTGTGGTTAATTTGTGTCAAACAGTGGAGTTTGCCAGAATACATTGCCACAAGTTTGCTATTGCCAGTCACTAGTGACTAATATATTTGCCAGTGATTTTCCAAAACTATTTGCCAGTAATGGCAAACATGTAGTGAACCCTTTGGTGACAAAATTTCCAGGTGCAGAAGTTTTCCACAAAGTTTACTAGAAGTCCACCGCAAGTTTGGCACAAACCTATGACCTTGAGTTTTCTGTGGATGCTCCAGTTTCCTCCTACATCTTTAAAAGCACAGTTAGGTTGATTGGCTACTCTTAACATTTCCCAGTGTCTATACTGACGGTTGTGAGTCACTCACTGTGTCTTTGAATGTGAGTTGATAGCACCAGGGCTTGCAAGGAGGGTACGCTGTGTGCAAAATGGCTGCTGCTCCCCAGGATGTCCAAGCGTTTGTTGTACCCCATTCTAAAGTGTAAAGTGCTTTGCATGTGAAAAGCACTATAAAAATGTAAGGAATAATAATAATAATAGCGTTTTTAAGACTTTTGTGACAATAGATTAGTGTCACTCTGTCACAAAACTTTGCATTAATCTTTACATTTAGTGTAACCTGGACTGATGAATTTTGACTTGGTATTGTGATTTGTGCATTCATCTTGTGACTTTTGTATTCATGTTGTAATTTTGCTTTGCATCTGAAAAGCACTATAAAAATGTAAGGAATAATAATAATAGCGTTTTTAAGACTTTTGTGACAATAGATTAGTGTCACTCTGTCACAAAACTCTGTAATTTTGTACATTCTTAATGAACCACCTGGGCCACCGCAGAAAAGCCTTGAACTAGATTAACATCACATTGACATGATTTGATTTTGATCATGATTTTACATGCAAATTAGAGTTCATGTTGAACCACTAGGGTACCACTAAGGTACTATTAAGTGAGGTACTGTCGCCACGCGCTGCTCTTTGGGCGCTGCCAAGAAGTTGCCCACTGCTCCCTCACGGATGGGTCAAATGCAAAGGTCAGGTTTCGTTGTGGTATACTGTGTGCTGTGCAGTGCTCACAATGATGCATAATCCCTCATTTTAAACTCACTTAAGTTCACTCACTTGATACCATGCCAGTTGTCAACATTGGGACATGAGGAAAGAGAGACACAGTCATCAGCTCTTGTAAACCTGACGAATCTCCGGGTCTCTGACAGGTTTTTCCCCAGACAGGAACTCCTCCAGCTGCCTCATCGTGTCACAGTTTTCACACAGGAGAGTGTGACACCAGCATTCAGCCGTCTCTGATGTACAGAGCACCATGACGGCTTGTGAGAGTCAGACCAGGACCCGGCAACCAAAGGAGAAGAAGAAAAAGAAGCCTGGAAGGATTTGCTTTACTCTACAGTTCACACCTCTGGATTAAGTGAAAAACGCAGCACTGGTTCCAATTTGGGAAAAGGTAAGAGGTAGGAAAGAACAGTTTCTGGAAGGTGAACATGCAAGTGCAAGTTCCGCTTCGAGTCTGTTCGGTTCTCATAGCTGTTAGGCGCTAGGTTGGGGGTTCGGCCCTCATTGCAGTGTCCGTATCGATCGCATCAATGCTGTCTGAAGGCTGTCACTGGAACGCTGCCTTGGATTCGGCAGGACGGAGATGACGATGAGGTTTTCCAGTCGATCCGCTGTGACATTCCGGCTCACGGCACACTGCGAATCCTCTGGTTCTGTACACACAGTACACTCAGGAAAGCTACTCGACTGGGTTGAAATGTTCTTTGCCGGATTGGGACTGGCAAATCTTTATGTATGTACTTGATGTCAGGACATATAAGTCAAAATCTCCTGTCTGCAAATAGAATTATTAGCCATTTGCCTGAACACAGGCTTGAATGTTTATGTTTACCCAAAGACACAATTTTAAAAGCAAAAATGCAAAATTCAAAACATCTTATCTGGATATAGAGTTATAATCCATTTCCTAACCACAAACTTAATAATAATACAATTAAAAAGACAAACCTCAGTCGAGCCTTGCAAAATGAAAATGTGGTCAAGTTTAAATATAGCCTTCTCAAAGGTGGCTACACCTTTTAAACAACAGTAATGGCAAGAGGATTTGTGTCAGATGACTTTTTAACAGCAACCTTATAAATTTACAAGACAAAATCTACCCTGACAATATTGTGCTATTGTGGTATGTCAGTCATTTCTCTCTGTCCTGCCTGTTGTTTACTCAAATTGGTTAATTGCCTAGGGCCAGTTGGTTGCATAACGGTTAGGGGAGCTGGCCCTGTGACCAAAAAGTAACGGGTTCATGTCCCGGACCAGTAAGGGTATTGCATTGAGCAGTGAACAGCTACCAAAAGCAAATTCAGTGTCAACTCAAGACATTTAATGTTCTTAATAAATTAAGATTGGGGCAGTTGGTACCATAGTGGTTAGGGAGCCCTGTGATCAGAGGGTCAACTCCTGAGATACTCCTGAGCAAGGTTTTGTCCCTGAGCACTGCTTCCCAGGCGCTGCCAAAAAGCTGCCCACTGCTCCTATAGGTCAATTTTGGAGATAACATTTGGTTGTTTTGCACTATGTGCTGTGCTGTGGTGAGCTCGCAATGAGAAATAATCACTCTCTTAAATTACATCTGTCGTAGAATAACTATGAAATTGCCTTCTGTTCTGTTCCATTGGTGTCAACCATATATTTAGAAAATGAAAGTGTTTGAGAATATGAGTATTCTCACATATTCTCTTGAAATATGACCATTTTCTGAAAGGCGTTCAAAGGAAATTGTGTTAGCAGCAAATACAGGATGTACCTGAATTTAACACTAGTTGGAGCTTTTTATACATAAAAATTGCTTTATTATGCTTTTGCATGCAAATATGAGTAAATTCAAGTAGGAAAAACCTAGATTGAGTACCTACACATGATGCATTGCAGCTTTGGGATATTTCCATAAACATTTCCATTTTTTAATATTAGTTTTGTGTTAAGAAGCAGACCACATACACAAACAGACAGAAGTGAAGACGGAATACTGAATGTCCAGCGGAAAACAACAATAATTTAGCGGCCCGAGGGTTCGGCCCATAATGAACACATAGAGCAATAAACGGAGGAAAGCAATACCTGGATTATGGGTGCCTGGGCCGAGCGCTCGTCCTCCGTGCTTTATTATTTAGCAGCCAGCTTTTCGCATGCCCTCAGCTGTAGATTAGATTGCATTGCGCACGGTGTAATAATGTGGAGGTGAGACAGCCGTAAGCCGACGGCGTCCCGAGTCCTCCCCAAAGAATCTGGTATGGGACGAAGTGGAAAAGCAAAGATGCAAAGTCGTTAGTCAAACGGCATCACGGTGATTCACTTGTCAGTACTCTGTCCAATTAGGGTGTGAAAAGAATGGAGATATGCATTGGCTGATAGGGCTGTAAATCACAAGTTTCATCATGCTACAAGATGATCATGAATGACTATTTGACGTCTGCTAATATCACAAAGTCTGCACAGTTTGGATAAGATTCTATTCAGGAGCTAGTTATTGGTATGAGAAAATATGGTAATAATATAGCTCATAGAAACAATACAAAATAAAAACGTTGATCAGACATCTTACATCTTATGTTGTATCACATTGTGGTTTGCGACCTTCGAAACAAAGGACACAGATGCAGACTTTATTTCAGACTCTGAAATAAATGTCCACAAAGAAATGAAAATACCATACACACAAACATGGACGCTGGCACACACCTCTATTCAGAGTCTCTGGTACTTGCAAACAAAACACCAAGCAAAACCAACACCAAACTTACAACAGGCAGTGGGAATTCCTCCAAAAACAGCATCTCCCTAGCCGCTCAGGATCAAGGCGGCTTGAGCCCGGCCGGCTGTGGTGGCGAACACTCTAGAACTGACAAAACAGACAAACATTCGGGTAAATGTAAGGGTAAACGGACACTAACAGTGGGGTCGAGCTGACTAAAATAATACAAAACCCAGGTATGAGGAATAAAGCTGAAACCCGTGGGCGAATCAGAAGAAAGGGTCACGTGCATCCATTACGTAAGGTTGAAACTGAACGGGTCAACTTAACTAGAACCAGGTGACAGTCATAACCCCGAAATCCCAATCCGGTACGTAAGAACGGTGTACAGCAAACTCAGGCTAGTACTCCGGTGACAGGGATCGGAGTGGGCAGGGCCGAGGCGGCATGGATGTTACATATCAAAGCAAATTTTGTGATATCAGAAGTCATCGAATCGTTTAAGATTGTTATGAAACTTGTGACGATGTCTGATTAAAGTTTTTTTCTTTTAGATCAATGCTTATGGGCTTGTTGAGTGTAGAATCGATGTATTGATGTATATTGATGTGTCATTACACCCCTAGTAGTTAACTACACTACAAGAAACAGATAAAGTAGCTACACCCAATGCTACAAGACTATTTGTTAAAAAATATGTTTCAAAAGTACTGATTAACTAAAGCAAAAGTAGTTAAGTTAGTTGCATTATTGTTTTTAGTTAGCTACTCCCTAACACTGTGCGTCATAAGGTCAAATTGTGAAAAAAGTAAAGTTTGGGATTCGATTACGAGATTAACCGAAGTAGGCCGCCATGTTGATGTCAGAGTAAAACGAAAAAACCTTTTGAGACAGACACATTTTTCTGAGAATATTTTTTGGGCAAATTCATCTGACAAATTTTATCGGCGTGGCTAATTCTAATCATGCATCAGCACATTTTCCCGACTCCTCGGGGCACCTCTTGTTCTAAGGCAGAATTTAGAATTTTTTGGGAGAATGTCAGACGAAATTCATCACGTTGAAGTGTGAAAGGATTAATGTCTTTGCAAGAGCGATATGTGACATTTTCTCCCGCTTTGACCGATGTTGTCGGAGTCAGGTTACTAGAGGAATTCTCTGCCTGGCCTAGAAGTTGGAGATCTAAAGAGAGGAGATTTTTATCGTACATGCCAAGCCTGCGGGTTTTGAAGTAAGTCTCAGAGTGCCAAGAAATGGTCAAATTTCCATACCTCCATATGAAGTCAGAGATCAAAAGCTGGATGTTTCGGTTTTATCAGGTCTCAGTGTAACATGACCGTAACCTTTTGAGATCTTCGACATTTTGAGCATCCTTCTATATCTTTATTCTTTGGCCTATATGATTGGAATAGCATACGCTGGACATGCTATGCCTTATATTGTTTTGTTATGTATTTATGCATGTCTTTGATGTAAAAATACCAAGCCAAACCAGGTTTCATATACATAAGAAATATTAGCTTTTAAGTGAAGATGTGTATGGTGGAATTTCTGTCACAGAGATATATAATATTTACAAGCTGGGGAATTCTGTAGCTAGGCAGATGGCAGCATAATGGTTGGGGAGTTGACCCCAACTTTTGTAATCAAGGTCAAGTAAAGGTACCACTCATGAACAAGGTCCCCAAACATTGCTAAAATTTTCCAAATGAACTTTTGATCTTTGGAATTCAGTCAGACACACTTGGAATATTTTATTCATAAAAAACAGAACCACATCAGGTAAGTTTTCTAGATTACAGATACAGATGTCTCATGTATCTGTGTTAATTCTGTACAGTAACACCTTGCCGTACATCATTAATTGGTTGCAGATCATGTGACTTAAGTCAGAAAACTAAATCCTGCCATGGCCCGCCTTCTTCGGCGGCCGTGCCACATTCACAGTCCCCGGAGTTCTGAGCCTGGGAGGTAAGTCTATCTTGGGGATCAGGTTTCGGTGTCCTCCCTTCATGTTTCTTAGCTCACGTTAGGTTTTCACGTAGCTGTGCACTTCCCCGTTAGCTCGCTTCCTACTTCCAGGTCTGTTGTCTACACTTCGTGTTCACTCCCTAGTAGTTCACATCCCGATTAGATTGCTCCTATTTCCTAGTTTTTGTGCACACTTCGTGTTCCCTATTCCTAGTAGTTCACCAGTGAATTAGATCGCGAATTTACTTTAACCCAGTCAATCCAGCCCTTCTTTGAGTTCTTCTCCCTCATATTTGTGTGTCGTGTGGTTCGTGTGGAGCGTATTTGTGGAGTTTGCTGTCCCGGATTTTGCTTTGTGTTTTCCGTCTTCACGTTTTCTGTTTTTCTCCACTGCTCCAGGCTCGTGCTGCCTGCTGGTGAGTGCGTTTCCGGCGACTTGCGCCTTGGACTTTCTCAAGAGTTGGAACGTGAGGATCCAACTCTTCAACTTCCCAGCAGCTGGGAATTAGGATCGTTCCTGTGCAGAGATCTCCTAGGACATTGGCCTTTTGTATTACCACAGCGGGGGCACGAGACCACCTTGCTAACTAACTTTTTGAAGCAGTCTTGAGTGTTTTTGAATGACTATTTTTGTGTTTGCCTTTTTTTTTTGTTATTAAACACCTGGCTCTCCGCCATTGCGTCTCTCTCCTTTTTTTTCTTTTTTTTTTTTGAACTGCGTGACACCTCCGTGACAAATCCCCCTAAAAAAACCCTTAAAAAGGAGACCTACAATCATATGAAACACCCTTTAATAGCCAAGAAATATAAGAAGTCATCCAGTAATTAAATGTTTTTTTTTTTTGTTAAATACTTTTTGGAAAAAGTCTTATCTTTCTCTTCAAACACGCCTTTTCCTTTAATACTGTACAATTTTTGCCGGCCTATATGTATATTTTACAGTATTTTATATACTTAACATTTCATTTTATGACATATTAAGCTTGTAATTGGTTATTTACAATATTAAACGCTCATTTTTAAAGTGTAAGTCTGAAAAAAAGACTAATTTTTATTATTTATTTCATAATTATTTTAGAATGAACTACATTACTTACACTAATAGTAATAACAAAAGTTTAACGAAAAAATATGCATGTCAAAACACGTACGCCATGTCTCCCCCAGGACAATTGGCCCCGGCGACCACCAGAGGCTGCCAAAGAGACTACAAATACTGTTTCCCCCGGGTTCCTGGTTCACATGTGTTTTGAGTTTGTCTCGTTAGCTTTCTTGATGCTGTTCCTTCCCCTTAGTTAAGTTCCTGCTTTCTCATTGGTTGTCCCTTGATTGTCTTGTTTAGTTTCATGAGTTAGGTCCCTATATAAGTTCTGTCAATTGTTTGTGTCTTTTTCCGCGCACCCTCACTTTACCTATGTGTCCACAGATGCCACGGTCAAGCCCTGAGACTCTGCCCATGCCCCTGTCTGCTTGGTGTCCTGGTGAAGTCTGTCTTTGTCTTGTGCTCTTTGTTAGTGTCTGGTAGTGTGTTAGTTAGTAAGGTTTAGGAGTAAGAGTAGGCTTAGGGCGTTAGTTAGCATTAGCAGTTAGCATTATCCATTAGCATAAGTAGCTTTAGCCGTAACCACTCCTTGTTGACCCTTATCTCTTTAGCATTGGCATTAGCATTAGCATAGTGAGCTTTAGATGTAGCCACTCCCCGTTGACCCTTACCCTTTAGCATAGCCATTAGCATTAGACTTAGTATTAGCCATAGCGAGTAGTGGTAGCAGTTAGCATAGGGCTAGGTTAGTTTAGGTGGTGTTCCCCTTATCTGTTCCTGTCCTTGTCTTCCCCTACTTCTGGTTCCGGTACCCGTGGTTGTTCCTGTTCCAGGTCCCTGCACCGATCCTGATTTTCCGTAGCTTCCATCCCTGTTCCCCGCCTGGTTCCTGTTCCCGTCTCCGAAGTAGGCATAGGGTTTTGTTTAGTCAACGTGTTAGCCTGTCTCTGCGTCTCTGTCTTGTGTGCCTGTTTTCCTGCCTGACCCCTCCTGATCCCCTTCCCTCCACTGATACACAAATAAACATGGGAAGAAATAAAACCGTCGTGTGACTTGCGTCCGCTCCTTCCCCGAAACGTGACAACGTAATCCGTGCTATTACCATATAAAGTTATTGAAGACTGCGAAGCTTCATGCTTTTTAAGTTAAAAAAAAATTCTGCAGGTTGCTGAAAGAAAAGAAGTGAAATTAAAGGCGTAGATTTGGGTTTGAAATTTCAGAAGGTACTAGACTTATTCCGAAAGATTTAACTTGCAAATAAACCGAGGCAGGCACTGCATTTTGGAACGCCTCATACCTCTTTCCGACAGGAGCGGCATTGTGGGTAATGAGCTGTGTGCTCGGCTTTGGAGAAAGAATTTGGAGAATGCATTTTGGTATGCACATTTTTAAAGTGGAAATGTGGGACATTGTTTAGTGTTTTTCCACTTCACTTGAGAACCAGCAGCTCTGGCCTTAAATCGACTTGGTAACAGTAACTTTAAAAATACGCTTGTGTTGTAGCACCCTTCACATTTACACGTTACATTTACAGCATTTAGCAGACGCTCTTATCCAGAGTGAAACTCCATTTACTAATTTCATGGACAGTCTCTTTGAAACAACTTGGGGTTAAATGGGAAGATTTGACTGAACTGGAATGTTTCAGTGAATTACTTCCCTGAGAGGGTCATGCGCACTAACAAAAGCAGCACGTGTGTTTTTGTGTCTGTTGGACCTCCCTATGAGAATTGCACGCTAACTAACAGCGCAAAAAAGTCTTTCATGCGTTTATACACAATTACTTCAGTTTTTGTGATGTTTCTTTTATGGCGGTTGGCATCCAGCTTAATGGCGCTTTACTGCCACTGCGGTTTTGGTTATCTTACTACCCACTCATTAGAGACCCAACTAATCAATGATTAAATTAGTTGGCAACTAAAGAACTCTAAACCTGAATATGTGAAACACAAATTTTTTTGCCGTCAGTTTTGGGTTCGCTTCTTTTGTACCCTCATTCTGCCTGATGCCTGACATGGAAAACAATCTCCACTTGAGTTCACACTTTTATTCCAGTGACAAAAGACACACAAAAGCTTCTGCGGTAATAAAGAACGCCGACTCGTTTTTCTTGAATAAACCGGATCCAACAAAAAACCGTCTCCCATTCTGAATCAAAGCATCACATTACACTGCAAACCATTCAGCTACGAATGTGAATGTTCAAAAAAGATAAATCTAACAAAGTGACAAGACGTAAGATGGCCTTTCACTCAGAACTAATTAATTACTTCAAGGTTTATGTGATCATTTTACTGAAAGCTTAACAGGCAGAGGTCACATTTTGTTGTGGTGCACTGTGTGCTGTGATGTGTTCACAACGACAAATAATCTCTCACTTTCAAAACATTTTATACATTTCATACTAAAGATGGAAAAACATAAATAAATTATCTTCACCTGCACAAGCACTTGTTAGCGCTTGTTGCTTGTTCAAACATTTCAGAACAATTAGTGAATTTTCAGTCAACATTCATAACAACCAAACCAAAGTGTGGAAGCAGCCCAAGATGTGAATGTTTATATATTTTAACAAATTGAAGAACATATTTATTTATTTATTGAAGTGCAGAAGTCAAGAGAAAACACAATTTCTACTATCAAGATCAGAAATGAACTTTTTCATGAACTAGACATAACAAAAGTTGTTTTCCTGAGATCATGAGAAAAAATATCTTCAGACGATGAGAAGAGAAATCATTTTAACATGTCCTCTATTGACCTCCACACATACATGAATAATCACCTGCAAAAAGTACAATCTTTGATTTGTCAAAGAAAACTATAAACTACTTTTGTTATGCTGAGATGTTGTCATGTGTAATTTTTCTCATAAACTATGTTTTTGAGATAATGACAATTTTTTTGCGATCTCAACAGAGTGAAAGTTGTTTTCTCAAAATCAGTAGTAATTTTTTTTCTCATAATCTCAAAATATAGTGTTTTTTATTTGTTTGTTTGTTGTTTTTTTGACAAGCTATTTTCATCTGTCCAAAGGCTTAGCTTATAGTTTGGCCTTTGTGACTAAATAATGTATTACTACAAAATCTAGTAAGGAAAACAAGTCACAATTATTTAAATAACTTCTAAAGAAGCATATTCTTTCTTTCTTTCTTTCTTTCTTTCTTTCTTTATTTCCTTTATCCATTTGTAACATCACGTCCATGGCAACAGATTACTAAGACTGGCTTTGCTTTTTTTTTATCACCTGCACATGTTTGTTGTTTTTTCCCCTCACTGTTCAGAGTTCAGAGTTAACTGCTCTTTAGCCTAATCTGTTTGTTAATTACTATTTATATTTTGTAGGTGTGATGCAGGCTGCAAGTGTTGTACTTCTTTAAGAAGTTATGTGACAAATACATGTAATAAATCTTGAACTTTTCTCTCTTTCAAGGTTGATTTTGCTGAAGATAACTGCAGTTTTGCCGAGGCACAGTAGATTGGTTTATTCAAACTGAACAAACTGACCGGTTGCTCCATCTTTTCTACACAGCACTTTTCCAGAGTCTTCCTAAAAAATATATATATAATTATCATCATTGCAGAAATTCAAGCAGCTGCCTTTTCCACTTAGTCATGAGCAGAGCAAAGCTTTTCACAAATTTTTGACTTCACTTTCAACTGACAGGTAAAAGCAAAAACATGACTAACTTGTGCTGAAGTGCAAAAGCGCTTTTACCACAAACATGCTATTTGGTGTAAAGATGAAAAAGTCTAAAATACAGACGTGAAAATGTGGCTACATTTCAAAATGATCACACATTTCATCCCATAAACACACCTGCAATTTCAATAACTTATCAAGCATTAGCTATCATGAACATTAAAATAAGTCTGGTAAATTTTAAGAGGTCAACAAGACAGTTTGCTGTTGCTTAAAAAATGTAGAAAAAAATAAAAGGGTGCAAAAATTAAAAAGAATACATATCACCTTAGAATGTGAAAGAGTATCATGTAATAATGTAATATTTGTTATAACATAAAAAGTATCACATTATAACAGCAAATGTCACATTATAACATGAAGAAATATGTAATAACATGAAAAAATATCACATAACAAAATGAAAATTATAATAATGTAAAGAATTTTTCTGATGTGATAACTTTTAACAATTTAAAGGATAATTTACACATTAGGTAATCATTTATATACTCTATAGTGAATATTTTTATGTAACATGATTTTTCATGTTATTATTTTAATGTTATAATTTAAGAAATTTCACACAGTTATGTAGTATTATTATACAATTAAATTAATATCTAATATTCCCAGTTTAACATCAATGAACACCTTATTATATGGTAATAACATAATTATTTTTCATAATTTATTTAAGCATTAATTAAAGCGAATTTCTTTTAACTATTTTTTAACAAACTTTCTATGTATATTTTTATTTTATGTGTTGCATGGGATCGTCAATCTGATCATCAGGAACATGCTTACACAGATTGTTTATTTTTATTTATTTATATAAAAAAAATAACCATAACCTGCTTGAGCTTCTGTTTGATTTCATTTACTGTTCAAACATCTACTCTGCCAAATTTATTTTAATACAAAAATTACAGCATACAGTCTCACTGTAATATTTCTCGTTGATTTTGCCCAGAAAAAAGTGAGGGATGGGGGTTACCATGACGACCCTGTGTGAAGGAGTAGGGAGAGTCTTGGTTTGTTTCCGTCTGCTTCAGACTCGTTAAGCGTCATTAATAAAGTCTACTGCTGCATGCAACAAGCCACGACAACTTAACTTGTCTCTGCCACTAATTATCCACTAATTACCCCCTAGTATTAACATTCATTCTTGTAAATAATCAGGATAGAAACTCAATTAACACATGTCCAACGTGAGATAAATTGTCTATTAAATCGTGCTGAGATTGCAGATGCTCAGTACGTCCTTGAGGTTTTGTTTGTTCATTCGGAGTCACACTGTAAATGGTAGTGGTGGTGCAAAGGATTTTATAACATTAAAGCAATGCAAGCTTTTGTGGTTGCAACATTTTTACGTCCTTCTCTGCGTAAGTGTTTGTAAAGTTGTCTTCATTTTGCTTTCCGAAGTCAAGACTCAAAATCCTTTAAAAAACCTTTCACATTCATAAATTATTTGATGTTATTGTCAAGAAAGCTTTTGTTGAAATTGCAATGGACTGGCAAGAAACGTTTTATATCCTGAGGTTTCTGATTCCTCCACCATTCTTGTTCTCCTACATTACTGTTCTGCCCTCGAGGTGCCATTCTTAATCTTTAATATGGTCTTTAGGCTTAAATATGGTGTTGGTCAACTGTGTGCAGCTATAACGTCTTCACCTCTTCTGGGAAGGCTGTCCACAAGGTTTAGGAGTGTGTTCATGGGAATTTCTGACCATTCATCCAGAAGAGCATTGGTGAGGTCAGTCACTGATGTTGGACAAGAAGACCTGGCTCATAGCCTCAGCCCTAATTCATCCCAAAGGTGTTCTATGGGGTTGAGGTCAGGGCTCTGTGCAGGACAGTCAAGTTCCTCCACATCAAACACCATCATCCATGTCTTTATGGAGCTTGCTTTGTGCACTGGTCTGCAGTCATGTTGGAACAGGAAGTCCCCAAACTCTTCCCACAAAGTTGGGAGCATAAAAATGTCAAAAATTTCTTGGTCTGCTGAAGCGTTAAGAGCCAAGCCCAACCCCTGAACGACTCCCCCATTGGAACACCAGAATTCAATGATTTGGAATGGTGTCTCAAAACTTTTGCCTATGTAGTGTAAGTGAAAATTTGTGCTCTGGCTATATTACGTTGATGAATGAAGGGGCCAGTTGGTAGTGTAATGGCTAGGAAGTTGGCCTCCTGAACAGGTGGTCACTGGTTCAAGTCCTACACTCTTAAAGGTGCCACTGAGGTACTATTTTTCATAATTATTTTCACTCAAATAGTCTTTAAAGGGACACTCCAACCACAAAGCATCTTGGAACTTTTTTTTTTTTTTTTGGAGATTTTTTGTTTGAAACTCAGTGTGTTTAACCTTGTTATGGGTAATAGTTTTAGCAGAATTTACATTGAGGCCAGTTTTAGAGTTCTTCATACTACACGCTTCATAAATGCAATCACTTTAAAAATGAGTTGTAAGATTTACTGGATATTTCATAATTTCCTGGTTGGAATTTACTGTGACATTACACATAAAAATGTAAAATTTAATCCTGAATCATGCAGATTGATGCTGTATGCTCTTAAAAAGGCAACTAAAATCCTGATTGACTCAACCTGTTCCTTTATTCCCAATCCCGTTGGGGAGCGACAGAGTTCCGAGTGATGTGAAGCATTAAAAAAGGAGCAGGACGGGATCTTACTGTCTGAAAGTCCTCAAGACTTCAGCTTGTCTGCTCCTGCACCATCAGCTGTGGTCCTGAGCTTTGGTTAGTGACTGAAAGAATAAGATCACACATGCAAGCGGTGGGAGTGAGGAGTTAGGACATTCAGGAGGCGATGGGGACATCCACAACATATGCCTGACACACCTCAACTGGCTCAACTTTGGAGGTATAATGAGGAGTTCAGACATTCAAGAAGGACTCAAAGTAGAGCCGCTGCACCTCTGCATTGAAAGGATCTGTTGAGGATGCCCCAGGTTGGCTCCCAAAAGAGAGGTGCTGTGGGAATGTCAAACTGGTAGGATACCTTGGGGTACTACTTCTCAGTAGTCCTTTGGTCTGCTCCAATAGTCAGTTGCTAGCATAACAGTTAGGGCATTCGTCCCATGATCGGAAGGTCATTTGTTTAAATCCCAGGAGTGGTAAAGGTACCACTGAGGTACACATGGTACTCATACTGTGCCTAAGCATTGCTCCCTGGGTGCTGCTCATTGCTTCATGGAGGGTCAAATGCAGAGTTCACTTTTGGTTGTGGTGCACTCTGTGCTGTGGTGTGTTCATAATGATAAATAATCACTCACTTGCACTTTCATCTCCAGGCTGACATGGGAATACCTTGGCATCTCCCTAAAAGAGCTGGAGGAGTTGGCTAGGCAGAGGGAGTTCTGGACATCCTTGCAATGCTACAATGCATTACAATGCAATGCATCCTGGACATGCTACAATTTTTTATTACATCCACAGCAAAACTCAGAGTGATGTAGAATCACTCTAGCCCCAAAACCAAGTTTTGCCAGTGTGTGTTAAAGAGGTTCATTCTCCTTCTTGGTGTTTTATCTGAGCTTTTTTGGCTGTCGCGCTCCAACTCCACCATGTTTATTCAATCTGTCTCTATTTGGGGGTGTCAGGGGGCCGTAAGCGCTCCGCTGAGAGCTCCAACCAAGCAACACAAATTGCGCTACAACTTGTTACACGCTCGGTCCTGTCAGCCGCCGTCCTCCACATCTCCAAAGACAATTCAATTCCAGCAGACGTGTGTGAAGTGTGCTTTGATTTAACTGAAAGCGAAGCCGAGCGTGTGGTTTCCAGTGCCACACAAGATGCCCACATTTTCTAGAAGGTTCTAGTTTTTTTTTTTCTTCTTGCCCCCTCCATTCCACTCCATAACTGCATTTAAATGTCACAATAAGCTCAACATATCCTCTAAATACTTGGCTGAAATAAAGTGTTGGGGGGGTTTTCTTTACTCTGCCGACGGAGGTTGTGGGCGAAGATGTGTGAATCTTTTTAAGCCACATTTCATACATGGATTTAGAATAATAAGATGCTACATATGCACGCATGGAAATTATAAAGCCAACAAAGAAATGTATCACATGAAACTTCCATAAAGGACATCGTGTAAAAGATGAAAACAAGAGTAGGTCTTGGAAAACATATATTTTCATTATTTCAAAATACATTTTTAAAGATGTAGTTTATTATTAGACAACACATCCTGATGGAAATGTCCTTACACAATCTCATGGAGAGAACAAGGACAAATCCCCCTAGAGCTCATTATGCAATCTGATTTTTTCCCTGATGGTTTCTAATGGCAGTAACTCATCTTTAGTCTTCAGGCAGGAGCGTTTGTGTCGTGTGTCCCAAGCGTAATTGGGTAATCATAGTACATGGTTTACCTCCCAAACTGAGAACCTAAACATAAGTGAACTTTTCTTTAATTTGGTTTGTTATTTTTGCACCTGATGGGCAAACCCAACAAGATCATGTTATAATAATCAATAATCCATGAAGCTGGAGGTTGTGTTGTGGTGGACTAACAGCAGGATGGGGGGATTATGTAAGTGGGCTAAATTAATGGTGGCTTGAGAGGTCTCATTTGTTTCCCTCCAACAGCTTTACACATCATCTGCTGGAATCTGTGACACTATTCGATTATTACAAGGTTCTGCTGTATTGTTAAATAACTGAGATTCTTTTAATTAACAGCTTTGGTCTATAATGGTAGCATAACATTTAAGGAGTTCAGCCCACGATCAGAAGGTTGCTGTTTTGAATCCCGGACCAAGTTCCACTGAAGTACTCGTTAGCAAGGACTGTCCCCAAGCACTGTCCCCCACGGTCCTCCATGGATGGGTCAAATGCAGAGCTCACATTTGGTTTGCTGTGCTGTGCTGTGCTGTATTCACAATGGCAAACAATCACTCACTTTCACCTAAGTTTTTAGCGTAATCGATCAACCTGCTGTGCAGGCTTTTGAACTGTGGCAGGAAACCAGAGAAACCCAGATAAAACCCATGCCAACACTGGGAGAGCACACAAACTCTACACAGAAAGACCCCATGATTGACCTGGGAATCGAGACCTAGACCTTCTTGCTGTGGGCCACCTTACTGCCCCAAGTTACAAATGTTTATAAAAACAAATTTGAGTACATTTATAGAATATATGAGTTCATAAAGCCAATAATAATATTTTCCATATAAACCTTGTGGAAGCATTGCAGAAGAGCTGTACAAACCTTGCAGAAATGGTGCAGACACATTATAAGGATATTGTAGAAACATTGCTGAAATTTTTTTGCATCTGAAATAACCCTAACATTCTTAGCTGGGTATCTTTCTGTCTCTTTCTTTCACCTAACCGCCATCTTTCTTTTTATCTCTCTTCCTGCTGATCTTTCTTTATCTCTCTCTCATACTGTTTCTTTTTTCTGTCTGATCTTGTTCTGTCTCTTTCTCTTTTACTTTCTTTTTTACCTTCTTTTTCTGTGTTTTTTCTTCCTCTCTTTCTGCATCTTTTTATTTCTCTATTTCTTTCTTCTCCATGTGCTTTTCTTCTTTTCTTGTCTTTCTCTGCCTGTGTGTGTGTGTGTGAGTGTTTGTGTATGCGTGTGAGCCCTGGGCTGGCCAAAGTCAGTGTAAAAACAGTTTTATGTCTTTGAGCTTTAGTATCTTTGTATTTGTCCTCTCAGCGAGACAGTGTTTATCCTTTTCTTCATCAAACCGGCTTTTTCTGAGGCTCTAAACGCCGTTTTGGCTCTAAAGTGTAAATGGCGTGATGGTAATGTGACCCACTGTGAGAGGCAGGAGGGAAGTCAATAATCGCTCCAAGCTTCTTTTCAAGGTTCGAGTTTTTTTATTTTGTTGAAAGTGAGCGGAGTAGAAGTTGGCGTTTCATCTCAACGACTGCTGCTCAAATGCCACTGTTGCTGCTGCTGCTGCATCTCGCTTTAAATCTGACTCTAAAGAGGAGGAAGAAACGCACTGAAGCACAGCACCTGAGACCTAAGAGAGAGAAAACAAGAGAAGTGTACAGACAGGTAGATGGATAAAGCAGACAATGCTGTTGTTTGAGTAAAAATGCAGATCATGTGACTTTTCTTGATTTAAAAAGCAGCCTCATCACCGAAAAGTACATTTTGTTTTTCGAAGTCAATGCCATGTTTTATTGTAACCACAAAGTATTTTAGTTCCAAATGATTCTAAAACAACCTGCTGTCTCACGTCATCTTGCTTGTTGAACCTGTGGAATAAAACAGCTCATTGAACATAATTATTTAGATTTATATTGGCATTGGTTGTCTGTGGTAACCACAGTAAATATTTAAAACACTTTGAACCAGGTCTTATTTAAAAAAAAATTTTTTAATATGGAGCTCGAATTTGGCTAGCTAGTCTGGGTCCAGAAAAACATGAATGTTAACTAAGGTATTTTATACATATTCAGATATTTAATTGTGGACCAATCTGCATGTATGTAATGTATGTAGCACGCATGTATACGAATTTAGCAACTTATGTATCTTAATTAACAGTAATGTTATTCTTGACCCAGTCTAGCATTAGCTCAAATATTTATTGCAACTTACATAGTTAGAACCATAGTAACTTTAGCACTGCCGGAGGTTAAGTGTATGGCACTAACTCTTATCTCTTTCTTCTTTTCTCCGAGCTGATGCTTCACCGACTGAACCCTCACTTGGACTTTATGGAGGCGTCATCATCTGGAATCAGCTGGGTATTTTTCAGACTCTATGGATTTGAACCGAATTCCAAATTAATATTGGACTAATTTTAGCTTAATTTTGCTGAGTGGATCTTAGTAAGCAGCACCAGCAACGACTCGGGATTCGAAAGTGTCCTACGGACTATTTGTCTATCTTTACTTCTTTAAAAATGATTAATCTTAAACTAATGTTCAGTTGTGTTTTAAATGTTTACATACCCCAGTTGCCCAGAGGATGATGGGGTTTCCTTCCGAGTCTTGGTTCCTCCCAAGGTTTCTTCCTACTAGAGGGAGTTTTTCGTCATCACCTAAGGCTTGCTTGTTGGGGGTTTGGGGCGGTTATATGTAAAGCACTTTGTAACACTGACTGTTGTAAAGAGTGCTATATAAATAAAATAGAATTGAATTGAATTATTGTAACACCACCTATGTAACATATTTATTTTGCTGTCAAGAAATTTGCCACCACTTTTGCATCATCACAGACTTTGTATATATTTTATATCCATTAAACATGCTGGACAAAAGGGGCTGCATAAAACCTTGTGAGATCTTGACTCGGGACTGTGAACATATTTACTTTGTTTCAATAAACCTTTGCCTAAGCTTAAGAACTCTCCTCATTTTTGACTCTCTCTACTTGATCACGACAGTACAAAAGCTTACTCTGCCTTCCTCTTATGACATGTAAGATTCTTGGTTCTAGACTAGTGGTTGTTTCCCAAAAGCATAGTGGCTAACTGCATTACGTTAGCAACTAGTTAGATCCATGCAGTTGTGATGCAATTGTTTCTGATAGCTCAAACTACGGAGGTAGCTACTGTATGTTGGACTTACAAAGTCCGACCCATTGGCCAGCACCTCAGTGCTATCCTCACCTGTCCCGGTTTCGAAACTGTGACATTCCTATCATGGGGCAAACTCCCTAACCATCACGCTAGCAACTGCCCCAACCAGCCAGTGGAAAAGTGAATGTGAGTGATTATTTGTCATTGGAACACAACAAAATGTGACGTCTGCATCTGACCCATCCACAAAGAAGCAGTGGACAGCTGACCTGGGGTGCATTTCCCAAAAGTATAGTTGCTAACGTATTGCTAACTATGTTAGCAACACTATGTTATTTGCTAATGTACACTATGTTGGTTGCTAACGTAGTTAGTAACTATGCTTTTGGGAAACGCACCCCTGAGCAGTACCCGCAGAGCAGTGCTTGGGGATGGTACTTTGCTCATGAGTACGTCAGTGGTAGCTTTACTGGCCCAGACCTGCGACCTTCCAGTCAGGGGGTGAACTCCCTAATCATTACGCTGCCAACATCCTCAACATCAGCTCTCTCCTTCATCAACGACGTTGTCTCTCATATGTTAGATAACGTCCTGATAATCATTTAATTAAGATCAGACACTATAAAGTAGTGAAGGATGAGTTGCACCCAGAAACAGCACAGAAAAACAGAAAATAGAGGGACTAGTGAGCCAGATGGGAGTCATATTCAGGATTAGATTAAAGTCAAGTCAAGTTTAGGATTTGAATTTTCATAAGGTTTGCTGTTAGAATTCAGTTATTTTGAGGTATAGGAGTAGTTTTGACTGCAATAATAAACATTAAAATTTAATTAAAAAAGTTCGGGTGTTTAAAACAAACACTGTTGTGTTTTTAATGTGCTCCCTTCTGTGATGATTTGATCAGATTTAAATGAAAAAGAGCTTTTGGTGGAGATTTCTTGTAGCGATGCTGCCCTGAGGTGGTTCCAGGAGGGAAGAGGCAATTTGCATTAAATAAAAACAATCATTTACTGATCAAACATATGCATAGAATCTGGCTTTTTCAAACATCTCTCTTCACTCTGTGATTTATGGGAGAGTGTATTTTTTTGGCATTTCTAAGGTACAGTGTAAGCGTGTGAGGATTCCCAGCGGTGTCCTGTTGAAAATGGCTACAGCTGACCCACAAAACCACAGACCTCATTTTTGTGTGTGTCCGTGAGTAGAGCAGCTCTTCACTCGGTAATGACCAGTGGGATTTAAGAAACACATAACAAATCAGACTCTGTGTCTGATAACAACTGAGGAGATTGGTTTAGTGAAAGTGTCTGCTATACTCGTCACTTTCCAGATGACCTCTAATATATAGTATATATACAGTATATATACAGTGGTACTCAAACTTCATCAGTTCCAGAAGGCGGTTCGAATTCCAAAATGTTTAAGTTCCAATTTTCATCATAAGAATCAATGTAAATGAAATTAATTTGATCCTGGCCTCTCAAAATACACCAACAGCTCGATGGTTCTACGCATGGAAGGTTGGTTTTCCAGCTGGGTTAAGTACAAAATCAATGGTTTAATCCTGACAATTTCCATGAACAATAATGTTAAGTGCTGAATTGTTGGATTTTGTGTGGAATAGTGTACTCAGTGCAATTTTACAATTTTTGGTATAAACACAACACATATGTGTGAAATGACAAAGCAGTTTTGTGAACTTCAGATACAGACACCAATCAATTGATGGTTCTTGTCATACATTCATTTGGCGTCGAGTCAAAGTACAAATTAAATGGTTGAATTCTGAGTTTTATGATGAAAAATATTGTTAGAGTGATGAATTGTTCAACTTGTTTTGAAATTTTACGCTCTGTGCAGTTTTGCAATTTCCAGCGTAAAGCATTACACGGCACTCAGCTCATCAAGATTTTTTTTGCACTCCAAGCTCCAAAATGTTCGTAGTCTAAGTGGTTCAAGAACTGATGTACCACTGTATGTCAGTCAGCATATATTAATTGCTTATGATAATTGACATGCTACTTGGCACTGAAATAGAAGATTTCTCCTGTTCATCAACGTTCATACATTATCCGAACCGTTTAATCCCTATCGGGGTCGGGACCAACGCACTGTAGGGCACACACACTCACACAATCACACTCTCATTCACACCTTACGGGGATAATTTAGAGTCACCAGTTAATCTACAGTGCATGCTGTTGGACTGTGGGAGGAAACGGAGCACCCGGAGGAAAACCACGCTAACACGGGGAGTGCATGCAAACTCCACACAGAAAGGCCCTACAGCTGACCGTGGGATCGAACCCAGGATCTTCTTGGTGTGAGGTCACAGCACTGACTAATGAGGGACCATGCTGCCCTTGTTCATTAACATATTATAATGTAATTATTTTTTCATTTAACAAGTCATTTTTAAACATTTTTGAACAATACTTTTCCACTTTATGAAAATGTTCCATGACTGTTGGTTTCATATTGTATGCAAACATATGAAAATATTGTTGACCGATGTTTACACTCTTATTAACTTGCTTGTCATATAGTTAAGGTAAAATATTAATGAAGCACAAAAATACAAATTGATATTCTTTATTCCACATACATGTATTTTTTCATTTTTTTTTACTTTGAACTGTTTACAATCTAAATGATTCAACAACAAAATGAGAAACTACCACAACAAAGTCCAAAAACTGTTACTTGGGGGGAAAAAGAAAGAATATATATAAAAAAAATTGTGAATTCACTGTGAAGGGAGACATGGACTTTGTCATCATGTTAGCGTTAAGATCCAAGAAATGAATTAAATTAAGACAAGATTAGGACGAAAGGTGGTCCATGTAAAAAAACATATTAACGGTGGCAAATTATTAAAAATATGTTAATCATGTATTGTTAAATTATTCACTGTGTATTATGCACTTTGAATGTTTTTTCTTATAAATAATCTCTCTTTTTTATATATATTTTTCACGTTTTTTTTCCATATTATAAACAAATATAATATTACTGTTTAATTTGGGGTTAGATCGACAGCACACACATTCGTTCGGGGTTAACGCTTCGAAGCCACTCGAGACCCTTGGTCCTTAAGGTCACAAACGTCTTCCGGAGTGAGATGCTAGTGGGGTTCGTGGTGGTTCCCGAAGCCAAAAGAAGGAAGGGAACAGCAAATTTTGGCTGAGATTGCATCCTGTGAATATTGCAAAAAATTAGAAAGTGATGTACCATACACATACATAATTAAGCATTACGTACATATATGTGGGGGAAAACAGATGATTTGTCGTTCGTTCTTTCGGCCAGTCGGTCGGTTTGTAGCAGTGAGAAGGCGTTTTTGCGAGCCAACAAAGAAGATTAATACTTGAAATTTACAAATCGGTCCTGTACACAATTAAGTAGCGTCTTTGAATGCCACCTCATACCATGAGGGATTCATAAAAATTGAAAATAGTTCATTATTGACACATCATATTTCCCTTTTCTTGCTTATTCATTAGTTTCTGTAGTCCATTTCTGCTTGGAACTGCTATGCAGCTGGGGCCTTTGTCCTCATCCTCATCCTTGGGGTCCTTGTCCCTTTTCTGGAGTCTGTTCATTTTGCCCAAAAAGTTCAGGTGGACAGGTGCATAAAATTGGTCTGGGCATCCCCATTTTAAAAAGCCCCATTCAGATCATTTTCATGTTGAAGCGTCGAGGCCCAGCGGTCTGCTCGCCCCCCTCGGAGGAGGCACCATTTGATTTGGAGCGTGGAACGTACTCAATGTCTATGTTGTTTTTGTGCTTCCCTTTGCCCCGGCTCCATACAAACAGGAGCAGGAAACAGAAGAGGACCACCCCCAGGAATGTGAAACAGCCCATGGCTGTTGAAACTAAGATGGTCTTTAGGTCCAGGCCGAAGGTGGTGTTGGGGAGGTTGGTGCTGTTGGCAGTGGTGCTGTTGGGATCTACGTAGTACTGGGTCCTGTTGGCATAGAGCGAACCCAGGCTCTTGACTGCCAGAGACACCATCAATGTGTCATTCCCTGCTGAATTTGAAGCCACACAAACATACACCCCTCCATCCTGCACCTCCACTGCCTTGATGTCCAGTGAGCCATTATTGTGTACGGTCACCCGGCCATGGCTCCGGTTGGTAAGGTGCCTCCGGCGAGGTGTGACCCAGGAAATAGCAGGGCGAGGAGTTCCCTCTGCACTGCAGTCCAGTCGGGCTGACTGACCCTCATCCACTGAGACTAGCTGTGTCCTGTTCTCTCTGATCTTGGGCTTGGTGCAGGTGACATAGTAGGACAAGAGGGCTTCCTTGAACTCCTTGAAGGGACGCCCTCGAATGCCCTCTGGTGTGTTGCACTCAGGTTGCTCATCCCCAAACGAAATAGAGTGCCTCTTTTGCAGGAGCCACATCAGCCGACAGTCACAAACCAGTGGGTTGCCATTGATGAGCAGCATCTCCAGAGACTCAGGTGCCTGGAAAACACCTTTCTCCAATGTGTCCAACCTGTTGTGTGACACATCAAGCACCCTGAGCCAGCGCAGACCCTGGAAAGCATAGAGTTCCACTGAAACCAAGTGTGCACCTGCTATTCGCAACTCTCGCAGTCGCACCAGGTCTTGCAGTAGACCCCCTTCCACGGTACGGATGCGGCTGTAGGACAGGTTGAGGTGGGTCAGGTAAGGCAGGTGGCGCAGGGCCTGGTAGGGGAAGGCTGACAGGTTGGTGTTGGTAACAGATAAAGTGGTGAGATTGAGGCCATGAAGCGTATTGGGTGGGAATGAATCCAGCGAGGGCCAGTTGTCAATTTCAAGGTGGCGCAGACGGAAGAGTTTCTTAAAGGAGTAAGGATGCAGGGTGCTAATGCTAAGGTACCTCATATGCAGGCTCACCAGGTTATGCAGGTGTGATAGGGACTCGGTGGGCACAGCAGTCAGGTTGCAGCGTTCCAGTGTCAAACTCTCTAGTGCCAGCAGTCCATTAAAGGCTCGGTGAGATATGTAGACGAGCTCGTTGTCACCCACGTCCAGTGACTTCAGGTTGTGCAGGTCCTGGAACATATAGTCCACCAGAATGACAATTTTGTTGTCGCTGATGTCCAATGTGGTGAGATTGGACAGGCCAGAGAAGACGCCTAGAGACAGCAGCTTGATGCGGTTGCTTTTCAGGCTGAGCGAGTGCAAGCTGTAGAGTGAGTTGAAGGCTCCTGGCTCTACATAGGCCACAACATTGCCACTCAGGTCCAGCTCCTCGATGTGGGGGTAGGCAGCAAAGTCATCAGGGTTGATGGCCTGGATACGGTTCTTGCTCAGGTCCAGGATCCTGGTTTCAATGGGGACGCCATCAGGGATGGTCGGGTAGCGCTTTCGGTGGCAGATGACCGATCGGCTCTGGGCTGAGCACTCACAGCGGGATGGGCAAGCAAGGGCCGAGCCTAAAAACACCGCCACCAGGGTCAGCCCCAGCAACGGCTGCCAGCAGAACACAGCCGTGTGCGCCATGACTCGGCTTGGGCACTCTACCATTCTGTCACGGCTCTGGAGAGAGAGAGACAGACAGAGAAAAAGAGAAAGAGAGATTTTTATTACATGGCAAACTTTACTTCATAGAAAATATATGTTTTTATTCTAAGAAACAGAATTTCATGTAATGAATGATGAATGATATACCAAAAATAATACAAAAGTGGGTGTAACTTTTTTTTTAAATTGAAATGTGGTTCAAATTGCACATGTTGGTGGACGTATTCCCACTTTTGCATAGATTTTTGTACAGTCCTCATATGTGTCATTACTGTAAAAGAAAACATGAAACTTTTTTTTGCAGAAAATCAAGTTTTTGGTCTACAACAATGCTCTTATTATTTAAAAAAATATGAAAGAAAAGCAAAAAAGGAAGAGACATGTTGGATTGATTTAACTGCTAATCTCATATTTTGTCTAATTAAGTATTTGATCTTCCCAGTTTAGTTTTAATTTTTTTCTCTTCCATTTTTGCAAATCACTGCTAGTCAGTGAATAACAGCACAAGTCACATAAAGCCAGCTAGTTCTTGATTTATACCTTTGAAAATAAGCAAAAAAAAAATTGTGTTAATGAATCAGGACAGCAGTGTGGCTTTGGATTGTATTTTTGGTGTGAAATGAAGGAAAACATTGGGATCAGTTCCGTCTAGACACACTTTGTACAGTTTCACATTCAGTTTGATGCATCAAACAGCATTTATTCCCATGCAGAACAAGATCAGGGCAGACACACACATACACACACACACAAACAAAACAACAGCTGCTGTTCCAGCTATTAAAGTCTCTGTATGTGTGAAGGTTTGTGTTATGCGTGCTTGTGTTTGCATGTGTACTTGTGCCTTAGAATATTTGTGTGGTTGTGCATGTGTGTGCATGTATGTATGTGTGTGTGTGTGTTATTTGTGGGTGTACCCATTTATATTTGTGTGTGTATTTGGATATGGGCGCGTGTGTATTTGCGTGTGCGCATGGAAGTGTATTTGTGTGTGTAGTTGTATTAGCATGTGCATATATGTGTGCACATATTTGAGTGTATGTGTACATGGGTCGGTGTGTTGGTGTGTATTTGCAGATGTGTGCATGTGTCTATTCAAGTGTATGCGTGGGTGAGTGAATTTATGTGTGTATATGTGTGCATGCATCTGTACATGTGTATTTGTGTGTGTATGTTTAGTTGTATGTGCACATGTATATTTGTGTGTGCATGTGTGTGTATGTGTGTGTATTTGCGTGCATGCATTTGTGTGTGTGTGTGTGTGTGTGTGAATGTATATTTGTGTGTGCATATGTATTTGTCAGTGCATGGGTGTATTTGTGTGCATGGGTATTTGTGTGGGCATGTATTTGTGTGTGTAAGTATGTGTGTGTGTGCATGTGTATTTGTGAGTGTGCATGTGTATGTATATGCATTTGTGTGTGTATGTATATTTGTGTGTGCATATGTATTTGCGTGTGTGCATGTGTGTGTGTGTGTGTTTGTATATCTGTGTGTGTGAATGTTTAGTAGTATGTGTGTGCATGTGTATTTGTGTGTGTCAATGTTTAGTAGTATGAGTATGCACATATATTTTTGTGTGTGCATGTGTGTATATGTATTTGTGTGTGCATGTTTAGTAGTATGAGTGTGTATGTTTATTTTTGCGTGTGCGTGCGTGTGCATGTATATGTGTTTGTGCACGTGTGTCCATGTGGTTTTGTGTTTGTGCATGTGTATTTGTGTGTGTGCATGTTTAGTAGTATGTGTGTGCATGTGTATTTGTGTGTGCATGTATATTTGTGTGTATGTTTATTTTTTGTGTGTGCATGTGCATTTGTGTGTGTGTGTTTCCATGTTTAGCTGTATGTGCATGTGCATTTGTGTGTATGTGTTTCCATGTTTAGCTGTATGTGCATGTGCATTTGTGTGTGTGTGTTTCTGAGTACGCCTTAAGTCCATGTTGTTTAGTGTGAGCTCCATGCCCCAGGCTCTGCCATCATCTTATTTATTTATTTATTTATTTATTTATTTATTTATTTCCTCTGTTCGCTCAGCGCTCCTGCAGACCCGGGTCACAGAAGACGAGTGTGTCCTTATTTCTCTGCCACTGAATGCGAGCGACACAGTGTAAGACGGTTACGCAACACGCCCAGAGACATGCTCTTTTTTTAATGGCTGCAGAACTTCAGCCGTCGGTGACTCTCGCCTTCCTGCCTCCTGCTCATTTCCACTCGGCCAGCGTGTAATCACGTCAAAGTGCTAATGAGGTAAACACAAGTTTGCTTAAACGCAGTCGGAACTTTCATGAGACGACTTGCAGGCGAGAGACATAACGTTGCGGAAGAATTTGCAGAATTATGTGACCAAAACACTCTGAGGGAAACAACTCAATTAGATCATGAGCAAGTTACCATCCCCATGCACTGCTCCTCCCCATGCGCTGCCCACTGCTCCTTCACTGACTGGTCAAATGCAGAGGCCACCTTTGCTTGTGGTGCTGTGCTGTGTTCACAATGACAAATATTCCCTCAAATAAGTTACTTAACTATTTTATTCAGTAGCGAAGCTCTCTCTTTACAAAGATGGCTATTTTCAACAACCAGGGGTTTGTGATTGGTGCTGAAGTGGCATCCAATAGGTTACTCTGCACCACAATGCGCTCTTGGCAGCTGTGAGATGGAGTCGGGGGATGGAGTCCACCTTGGCTGAGATGGAAGCAAGAATCGTTGGCTCTGTTGCTTGTAGTGTAGCTAACTACTATATCAAATGATACTTTTGATCATAAGTACCATTTAAAAGTAGTTTTTCAACAGTGCATCCGACGTAACGGCCAACATAGGTTTTTGACACGGCTCTTAAGCCGGAGCCAAAACGAATCCTGCTTGAACAGAAGCAGTCGGATGGAAAAACTCTGATTCCGGACTTCATCAGTATTCCGTGGTTTGTCTCTGCTTCGTGTGAAGCTTTTCGGCACGCTTCAGAACTACAAGGCAGAGAGTAGCGGGATAGAAGAGCAGCTTGAGTGATGTGAATCTCAACCCACTCAGACTTTTGAGAGCGATCAGCTCCTTTCTTGCCGGTAGAGGATCACAACGTTACTAATACATGAATTCAGTTTATCAGTTATACTGAGATTTAGCCAAACTCGCAGTGATGCCAAAAATGAATAAAATAGAAAACAAAAATATGAAAAATTTGTTCTGATTTGTCCAAACCCTAGCAACATTTTCTGATTTTAGATTTTTACAGATAAGCAGTGTTCTGACTGTTGACAGTGCAAATATGTATGCAATATTTGCAAACATTGATTGCAAAACAGAATGATGTGCTGACACACTTTTTCACTTTTTTATCTTCCCTCTTTTGTGATTTATCTTCACTCTTTTGTCTCTGAGCCTCATGTGGCGTCTCACACACTTCACTACATTTAACCAAGGAGAAGGAAACAGAGAAACCCTGAAGGCATCTGGATCTTACACATACACACACACACACACACATTTGCACACTTCAGCCTCCACAAAATGCGTGCAGACAGCAGGCAAAGTCAGATTTTTAGATGCATTCCAACACATCTATGTTTTGCAAATGTAACCTTCCTCTGTTTTTCCTGCCTTATCAGATTCTCTCTCTCTCTCTCTCTCTCTCTCTTTCTCTCTCTCACCATCTCGCCATTCCACAACCTCTCTCATTCGTTCTTTCTTTCCACATCTTTCTCGTTCCCTCATCTCTCTCTATCTCTCCCTGTTTTCCTCTCTTATTCCTCACATCTCTATTTATCTCTCTCTTTATCAGTCTTTCGCTCCCTGTCTTTATCAACTTGTCTCCCAATTAGTTGGACCACTTTTTCAACCACTTCTTTATTGATTGATTGATTGATTTTTCTCTATTTCTCTCTCTTAATCTCTTTTCGTCCTCTGCCTCTGACTGTCTTGCTCTTAACCTCTTCTTTCTTCCTCAACCTGTGTCTCTCTCTACCCCTCTTTTTACTCCCTCAACCTCTCTTTCATGTCCCTTCATCTCTCCCCGTTTTCTTCTCTTTCTCTTCAGATATCTATCTATCTATCTATCTATCTATCTATCTATCTATCTATCTATCTATCTATCTATCTATCTATCTATCTACTTTTTGTCCTCAACTTCTTCTTCCTTTCTTTTCACTTCTCTCTCTGTCTCTCTCTCTGTCTCTCTCTCTCTCTCTCACACACACACACACACACAGCTCAGTAGTGTTGTAGTGCACACTGCTGCTGGGGGCTATGTTGCTGTGTTCCAGTAGGATTGTGAATATTTAAGCAGTAGAACTTCTCTCTACTGCACTCCTCTCACACAGCAATTCCACCTCCGTGTGACTCTTTAAGGCTTGTGTGTGTGTAATTACACATCTGCATTTTAAATCATCACAGATAAAAATCCACACCGGTTGCCCTGCTGTAAACGTCTGTTAATCACAGTCTTATTAATGATAAGATGATTAACCTCCAACCGGATGCAAGGTAGTCTCTTCTGCACTGTTTCATTCAGTCTATTCAGTACAGCTCTATTTTACCAGGGTTTTATTCATGTAAATGATGAATATTAAAAACATACAGACATGACAGCTCTAAACCTCATACCGTCAGATAAGGCCTAAACAGAACGAATTGTAAAGCATATAAACTTTTATACAGCTGTATAGATAGAGATGGAAGACAAAGAAGAAAATGGGTAGAGATGGATAGAGAAAGACAGATGTAGAGAGACATGAGTGAAGTGAGGTTGAGAGAGAGAGAGAGAGAGAGAGGAGAGAGAGACGGGAGAGAGACGGAGAGAGAGAGAGAAAGAAAGAACAGAAAGAAGTAGAGGTTGAGATACAGAGGATCAAAAAGATTAAAAGAAAGAAAGAATAAAAAGAAAGAAAGAAGTGGTTGAGGAGATGCTGAGAATGACACACTGAAAGAGAGACACAGAAAAGGGAGAGATAAGAGAAAGCGATGTGAAGGAAAAGTGAAGAAAAGCAAGAGAAGGGGTTGAGAAAGAAAGAAAGAAAGAAAGAAAGAAAAGAGGAATGTGGGCACAAAGGAAGACAGAGAGATAGAGAGTGTCTTAGAGATACAAAAGAGTGAAAAGAGAAAAATAGGAGAGAGATAAAGATAGGGAAAGAGAGGGGCAGATGGAGAGAGAGATAAAGCAGAGAGAGGAGAATGATGTGGATCAAGAGAGAGTAAAAGTGTGTGCTGAAGTGAATGATTTGTACAGCTGCAGGATGATGAAATGAGTCTTTATTGCTGGGGCGGGAAGTTAAACAGAACAAACACACACACACACACACACAATATCACACCTGTAAATCAGGCAACCAGCATTTGCAGGTTTTTATTAAAGGCGGGGTCAAGCAGGCCCGAAGTCTAGACTGGCGAGAAAGCAGCTGTAGCATAGTGCTGTCTTCGCGGCTCGGTACTGTTAAATGTTTTGCTCGCCGACTTGCTTCAGATCACCACAACCCTGCCACATTAACCACCGAGCATGCTGATTCAGTGAGTCCCCTTACAACGAGGGGCTCACATAAAACATCACAGCTTTTCATTCATTTATTCCTTTGTATTTTCGATTTAAAACCATTTTTAACCAATTTAAAACTATTTAATATTTGTTGGAAAAATAAAATGACAAAAATTGATGTTGTTTCTTCATGACTCTTTACACTAGTCTGTATTCATTCATTCAGTCATTCATTCATACACTCATTTATTAATTTATTTATTTTTTTATTAAACCAAACCTGTAAAACAGCACGTCTACCTTTTAACATCACAATCTTTTCATTCATTCATTTCTTCAAATTGAAATTGAAAATAAAGAACTAAAATTTTGGTGTTTCAAATAAAAACAAAATAAAAGTGAAGAAAAAAAAAAGCAACAAAAACAAAATGAATGAATGAAATACAGTTGACCTAAACTAAAATATTAGTAATGTAAATTACATTATATTATATAATAATTATATATATTTTTAATATTAAAGGCAATTAATAGATAATTACATAAATATTTTTATATATAAATGCCTTTTTGAAATTTGAAGAGTAATATTTACAAACTTATTTGTATATTTAATTTAAATATATTATACAGCATATATATATATATATATATATATATATATATATATATATATATATATATATATATATTATATATACATATATGGAATTTGTGGAATTCTCCTCTGAGCCATGTTTCGGTGTGATGGAGCGGAATGAAATCCAACAGCAAGACTAATTGGATGAAGTGAAATATAATGATGTGGAAAGGATGAGTGTTTGGGAAAACACGGCATTGCGCTCGCACGCTCGGTCACTTGTGCATTCGGATGTGAATGGAGCAATGCTTTTCCACTCGCATCAAACTACAGAGCGGCCGGGAGACACAATTATACTGTTGTTGGAATAAACCAGTCATGCCTGAACTGCAAAAATCTTTAGCCACAAGCAGGCCTGGTCCGTCCCACCATGAGAAAATATAAAGCCAAGAATAAAAATGAATTGGTGTTAGATGTTTAGATGTTTTTCAGGCAGGTTTAACATCAAGCGTGATGAAAGCTGAACGGCGGAAATTAGGACGATTCCAGAGAGTCCAGCGCGGATGGTGGCCCTTGGCAAATAATCAAAACGTTTTCGCAGGAGCACTAGTTATTTCTGAGCGCTCAGAATTTCTTTTGAATAGTGCTCAGAAAGACCAAATAATAAAATAGTTCAAATGTGAAATTTCAGAATGTTGCAACAGCAATCCAGTAGAGAAAAAACAATTAGAATGATATAATTGTTGGTGCTGTTAAGTGAACGCTTTTTTCAGTAGAAAAGGCACATTTTTCACAGTTTGGGTGTGTAATTTAAATATCTACAACCTTAAACGTATGATTTTAAGACAACTCATGCCGAGTATGCAGCAAATTCTTCCGCTATTCCTCACTCATTATGCTTGTTTAATCCATTAGCTAGTTTATTGACATGAGCTGCACCTCTCTGCCCTTCTCCAGGATTAATGGAGGGAAAAAAACAAGTCTCAGCTCTATTGATTTAACACACTTTTGTAAATCTGGGTCAATGCTCGCAAAGCAGTCGCACAACTTCACACTTGGAAATATATTTTCCTGTCTTTTCGTTTGATTGTTTCATTGAAATACTTTCTAAATTTCTAGATAAATACATGATCTCGCGTTAAAGAATTTGGTCAGAAATGTAAACATTTATAAATGCTTGATATTTGTCTTTGTGGGAGAGTAAATTGGTTTGTTGGGCTTTTGGTCATTATTTATTTTTTTCTTATTGTTAACATATATATTTTTAAGAAAGTTCTAATCCTGTCTCTGACACATAAAGCACTTAAGATTACAAGGCCATGGATATACATAAATTGTAATCTGAACATAAAAGTTTGACTAAAAATGATCATGTATGTAATGGACCCTGCTGGACTTTTTGTTAAGGTGGCCACCAGGGGCCGCTATTGGGACATTTTTGGGTTAATACACCTGGCTTTAGTTAGGTTTCTGATAACTCATTGGTTAACTGCTCTGGTTGTAGTATTTACACACTCTTGAGTCACCATTACAATGCCCTTTGTTTGCCTGTTTCAGAGTGTTTGGGATTCGTCACTACAGCAGCTACACTCACGCTACGGAGTGTGTCGAGACAGAGGCAAGACCAAGACACTGAAGGGCCGAGACTGAGATGAGACTAAGACCTGGGCGGCGCAAGACCCAGTCGAGATTGGACAAATGCTTGTTTTTTTTTTTCTCGGCTGGTCTCGGAATGAAATCCCAAGTATTCTTCATAGTATCTGTCATATTATAACCTTCTACCTCCTGCACATCCAATGTAAAATGTCAATTTGCACCTGTTTAAATGTTTGCATATTTGCACATATACTGAACATTGTACTTGGAAATAGTCCGGATATAGTATCTGTCTATTATAACTCTACCTCTTGCACACTCAGTGTAAATGTCAATTTCAACCTGTTAAGAATACTGCATCCTGACTTGACAAACATGTTTAGCTCTATGTCTGTCTTCCCTGTCTAGTCTAAAATGTATATTGTATATTGTCTGGTTTAAAATGTATATTGTTTAATGTATATTTTAGTATTTTACTTATTTATTGTTTATTCCATGTGCCTAGTCGTGCCACTGCCTATTTATTCTCTGTTCTACTGTTCTTTGTTTGTTTGCACTGGAAATAACCTGGAGCCACGTCGTCTCGTCTCTCTATGTATCTGTACAGTATATAGCAGAGATGACAATAAAGTTGACTTTGACTTTGACTTTGACTTTGACTCCAAGTCCATGACAAAGCTGAGTACAAATACGGCCAATTCAGGGACAAGACTGAGACTTTCAAAAACTACACTACAACACTAGTGAGCCTAAGCTTGGTGCTGTGATTATTATGTTTTTGGACTTATTAAAGAATCAAAACATTCAGTCAACTCCTGCATCTGCGTCAAAAATAGTAGTGAAAGTCTGAATCTTCTAGAAAACTGAGTAAGTGGGTTTTAAAAACAAATTTCTTCTTAAGGACAGTTGGTGAATGAGGCTCAGTGTCTTCAATGCCTTTGCCAGCATGCCATATGTTGAGGTGGCAACGTTGGCGTGTCCTTCTAAAAGCTGATACATGATAAACGTGTGCCGTCTACAGAACAGGTGGGCGCGTGGCACGGACGAGGCGAGTCGGCACCTGTCGTCGTCGGAGACGTCTTCATTCGTTGGAGACGCTCCCAAAGTGCGCTATCTCATCAGGATAATTACGCTGGAAAGTTATTAAATCATCATTTTATTTTAATGAGGCTCACATCATCTAATGACGCCACCCTGAAGGAGAGATGTAATTAACTCGCAGGTTAAAGCGGGGAGGAGGAGGAGCAGGAGGAAGAACAGCGCGCAATTAACCCTCAGCAGTTTAAGGGACCGTCTGCCTTTAATCACAGTCTGGCATAATGAGGAAGGAGAGGTTAGGGCCAGTCCTAAGCTTATCTCTCGCCAACACCAACACCAACAAGCAGCTTGCGTTCACAGGGCGAGTCCATACGAATTTGCAGAATTTCATTTCCACGATTGGCTTTTAGTGGGATTGAGGGCTTATGAATTGAGAAAAGGCAAAAGTTTTGTGTTAAAGTGATGCGGTAAAGTGGCGTAGGGCTGGGCGATATGAGCTCAAATTAATAACAGTTTTTTGGCACATTTCCGACGTAGTACCAAGTGAAGTGAGCATGAAGTCAGAATTAAGCTCCTGCAGTCAGAGTTGAGCGTGTACATATCGTGAAATCTCTTGGCATAAGATCTCGTCAAACCTCTAGTACAAACCATTCATTTATTTGCTAGCCAAGAAAATTGATTATTATATGGACGGTAAATTTTAATGTGTATATTAAGCTGTGTAAATTTATTGCTGGATATCCATTCAAATAGCTAATTAACATTGACATTTGTTGGTCACTCTTGGTCAGATTTGGACAACTTTGCACTTCAAAAAAATGAAGAAATTGATAAATCACATGATTGCTTGCTTGTGTATATGTGTAACCCACAATTTCCTTCATTTTCCACACAACCCTGTTTTTATCGTTTACATAAGCCTTCTCTTTACAGAACCTTCAGCTAAACATGGCACATGTATCTCACTGACCCTTTGACCGTAAAATCCAATATTCTCCTTTTTGATTTTGACATACAGACTTCCTGGATAATCCCATTACGAGACCTGCAACATCCTTGTGAATGTGACAGTTTATCTAATGCAAACAAAAATTAAAAAGTCATCAATTTTCTTGTGTGTTGCCATCAAATCCGGCGCTGCTGACGTGACTGAAGTGCCCTCGGGACGCATTTTTCCCTTCAGCATCCGCTCACAAATAATCAATTTCACCGTAAGCGGATTCGGTATGCAAAAGAGGCTGTCATGAAAAAAAGACGGATGCAATGTATGGTTCATAAGAAGGTTTTTGTGCATCTTCATTGAGTCAAGCGGAGCAAGTAGGGCACAGTTTGACCTGTCTGATGCTTACAGATCCCTTAAAGACCAAAAGTGTGTAAATAAATGAATAAATAAATAAATATATTTTTTTAAGTATTGTGTATGTGTATCTGTGTATGCATGCTTACCAAAAGCATTAGGGCATCAATCTACCTCAATACATTTTTTAATGATAAACAAGGCCACAGCATTGATCTTAAATAAAAATATCACCAGAAATCACTCTATTACACATGAAAATAATGCATGCTCATAAGTAATTTTTCCAAAGTATTTTTACAAGAGTGTCAGTGCTGTTATAGCTTCCCTTGGACTGCACTCCAGCCGGCCACCGGAGGGCACCACTGTCCTGTCTTGTGTCTGTCTTGTGTAGTTTGTCAGTCATTTCCCTCTGTCCTGCCCACCATGTGTTTCGATCGGTTCATTAAATTATTATGACTTGCATCTGTGTTAGCTAGGTCTTTGTTCCTAGTTTGCTAATCTGTTTGTTGTATCTTGCCTGGTTTAACTGTGTCATTCATTGTTTGCATCTGTTTTAGATTTGTTAGATCCTTATTCAGGCATGTCTCTCCTTTTTGCCTCAGTTGGACATGTTGTGCCTGCCTCACGTTGCAACGACTGGGAGGGGGATTTATTTTGTAGTTAAGCAAAGAATAAAGGATTCTTTGCATATATCCTTGTGTCAGACCATCTTGAATTGTGACAGGTGCTTCTACCCTCTGTAAAAATGGTTTCAACAATAAATCATGTTAATGTACTTTTCTGATTCACTTAAAACTCTATGAGATTTCCTTGTTACAACTTCACTTCACGTGCGGCACGATGACGCAGTGGTTAGCGCTGTCATCTTACAGTGAGAAGGGCCTGGGTTCGAGCCCCGGGTAGGCCGTGGGGCCTTTTTGTGTGGAGTTTACATGCTGTCCCCTGTATGGAATAAGTGGTTCAGTAATGAATGAATGAATGAACTTCAGTTCACAGAATTGAAAATAGTCTATGCTAGATTAGCTTCATTCTGTAAATTCTAACTTTGACTATATTGGAGTGAGTGTGTTAGAGCAAGAGAAATTATTTCCAGTACAATTCAAGCTAATTAATCTAATTTGCGTTTCCAAGCATTCAGTGCCAGTGTCTGTGATCTGGTAAGGATATGGCAGAAATGCTAACAGTTAGACGTCAGCTGCTAGCCCATGTAGCATGGTGTTAACCCAAACGCGGATTGAAGTGCTAGTAGGTAGAATGGCCACGCAATTTACTCCAAGAACTCTCTGACTAAGAGAGCAAGGATTTCCACGAGAAAACCGCATTCTAGCAGACACACTCAATCAGGAAGATAACCAAATAACTGGTAACTGGACCAAAAATATTGGTCCTTTTATACTTGCTGAACCACGACCAACCACTTCTGGGTCCTAGTGCCGGTCTGTTACGCACTGTGCGTGACAGCAAGAGAAAATGCAAACACTTAATCTGTCACTTCCTACTCATAATCCACTTTTTTTGTGAAAGCTTCGGCTAAATGGATTAAATTTAATTAAAATTCTGATAGCTGCACACTTAATCGTTAAAATAGAGTTTCAACCACTCATTATTTGCCTTTCTATTAAAGAATTAAAACAGAATCCTGAATATTAATACAAAAATCATTCCCTTTGCAAAGACTTCGATACTTTCTACTGACTGACAGTTTCATTGAAAAGTGAACAAACACTCAATCTGTCACTAGGCATAATCCACACTTTTCCCCTTTTTCACCTAACAGAAGCATGCACAATTGATTTAATTTTCGCTAGCTGCACTCTTCAGCGGAAAAGTGTCACCATCATCGTTGTAGCCTTTCTTCATTTTTGGGATCCCCAACTCCCTCCCAGCTGTCGCAAGGCGAGGTGGGCACAGCATCCTTGACTGCAACAAATCAAAGCTGGGATCTGCGAATCCATCTAATTACAGGGCGAGCTAGTGTGGGTTTCTCTCGGTGCTAGTCGGGAGGAATGAAGCGGTGTTAATTAGCGTTAAAGCGGCGGGAAGACGAGCTCTGAGACGTCTCCTCCCTCTCTTTGATAACCCTGTGATTGGGCGCAGCCAAGAGGTACGACCGACAACACGGAAATGTCCCCCCCCTCTTCCTTCCCTCCCTTGCTTTCCCCTCCCTCTTTTTCTCTTCTCAGCTTTGCCAAGCGCCTGCGGAAAGTGTTGAACACGGAGACTCTCTCTGTGTCTTAATCCCACATAAAAGAGTTATTAATTAATAAGACACAACTTTAGGGGAAAGCAGCTGGCTTGGCAGCACAGGGCATCTTTTCTAATTGAATGTCTCTGGATTACAGTCTAATAGTTTCATGGGCAGAGGGACAATCTACTGGGGAGAGGGAACTTTAGTTCAACTGTAACCTAAATAAAGTAATGATATTACCCTCTAAAAATCGTGAGTGTGTGAGGGAATGTGCTCCAGTTGGTAGTTGGCCTTGTGAACGGAAAGTCGCCGCTTCAAGTCCATGACTGGTAAAGGTACCACCAAGCTACTCATGACCAAGGTACCATCCCAAAGCAGTGTTTTGTGGGTGGTGTTCTATGTTCACAGTGACAAATAGTTACTGCATAGCATTTTAACCCTTCTGTTATGTTCATTTCTCAGCAAAACCAATGATGTTCCTGGGTCAATTTGATCCGGGGCATGTTTCATTATCCAAATGTGTCAGAAACCAAAGAATCCCAATAAACATTCTTTATATCTCATTGTTAACTCCATTACTAACCATTTCAATCTATATTTGTTGTAATGGTGTAATTTACCTCTCACAGATCATGGTTTAATGAGAATAATTTACTTGTTTTTCATTAAGAAAGCAATTTAAAACTTTTTTAAACGTACACTGGAAAGTCCTACATATAAAGCACAATAGTTTTACATTACATTGATTATTTTACATTCAAATTGACCCAAACAGTATCTATGTAATATAAAGGGGAAGGCTGCACTTATGTGAAATGAATCATTCTTATTTTATATGTTGATTTCCCTTATTAAGCCAAGCACAAGAACCTTCATATTGAAAAAATACTTTAAACTATTTTTTAAAGATTTTTTAATTTTATAATGGGACAATTTGGCCTGCAACATAACAGGAGGATTAACTTGTCAAAGTTTGGGTAAAGGAACAGAGCTCCCGTTACATACAAATAAACTTTAATGAAATCTCATTCTTAATGTATAGGCTTTAAGATTGTGTTTGTCCACCTTCTGCAGCTATAACATCTTCTCTCTTGGGATGGCTGTCCACAAGTTTTTGGAGTGTGTTCATGGAAATTTTTGACCATTCTTCCAGAAGAGCATTTGTGAGGTCAGCCACTGATGTTTGATGAGAAGTCTCTGTTCTAATTTATCACAAAGGTGTTCTATGGGGTTGAGGTCAGAGCTCTGTGAGATTTCACTCAAGTTTCTCCACACCAAACTCCCTCATCCATGTCTTTATGAAGCTTGCTTTGTGCACTGGTCTGCAGTCATGTTGGAACAGGAAGGAACATCCCAAAAACTGTTCCCACAAAGTTGGGCGCATGAAATTGTCCAAAATCCTTTGATGTGTTGAAGCACTGGAACTAAGTGGCCAAACCCAACCCCTGATAAACAAGGCACTTTGGAACACCTGAAATTGGGTTCTTCAATACTTTTGCCAATAGTTTGGGGGCAGTTGGTAGCATAATGGCTAGGGAGTTTGCCCTGTGATCAGAAGGTCACCGGTTGGAAGCCTTGATAGTTAAAAGTTTATGTTTTGTTGTGCTCTGTGGTGTGTTCACAAAGACAAATAATCACTCATTTTCAATATAGTGTATTTGTCTTTTCAGACCAGAATTCATTATACTCACAGTACACTTGTTTTGAAACTCAAAAGCATCATGCTGACTTTTTAACTAGTCGGAATCATTTAGGGATGCACAGTTGGCCGTTTCCATTTATAGGTAGGTTGTATGTGCGAACAAACACATACACATTCACACCCCCACACTCAACTTGGAACATGCTATTACACACTTGACTTAATGATGTGGTTATTGTTATAATGGTTGTGTAATGTAGTGTTACTGATAATGAAAACACAGAAATAGCCATAGATGTAGAAGAAAAAGAGAGAAAGGAAGAGGTGTGGAGGAGTGGGAGAGGAGGAAGAGAAAATGGAGTGTGTGTGAAAGAGAGAGAGAGGTGTATACCAGAACTCAGAGTGACATAACAAGTAGCACATAAAAGTGAGCTATTAAAAAAAAAAAAAAGAACGGAACCAGAAACTGGAAGTTGTACGCTAAATGTGTCAGTGTTTGGTTCTCAAGCTGTGTGTATGATAATGATGCTGCTTTTCTTTACTATCCATCCACTAAAAGAAACCTTTTTTCCCCTGTGTAGTTGGGACCAGATGGGAATGGAGAAATAACTGCTCAATTTTACCCAATCAATCTGCCATTAACCTCGCGGAGTGGCATTCCAGCAGCACAACAATAAATGCACCAGTTAACTAGAAAAACAAGAAGGAAAAAAAGAGATTGAGGGGAGCGACATGCATGTGTTGTCTTTTATTAAGGATTTTCCGTTTGCACGTGCATGTATAGACATGCATACTATATGTGATTGAGGGTGTTAGTACAGTATATGTAGGTCTAGCTTTCTTTTCAAGTGTTGTTATTGGTTTGTGTGTGTGTATCTGTGTGTGTTTGAATGTGAGTGCCTATCTGTGCATACATATATTGTGTACAAATGTGTGCATCTTGAGCATGCATATGTTGTGTAGACCCTAGATATGTGTGCACACAATACATGCATGCACTCACACAGCACATAACATAGGGATGCACACAAAGATGCACGCACAAAAACGCAGGCAGGCACGCATGTACATGGAGACAAATATTTTTACTCAGCAAGACATGCACACACTCACACAGCACAAAACATGCATGCACACAATGATCCACACACAACATGTGCATGCACTCACACAACACACAACCTAGGAATGCATTCAAATATGCACATGTAACACATGCATGCACACACATAACACACAACAGAGGCACACACTCAGCACATTCATGCACTCACACAGCGCATAACAAGTGCATGCACACAAAAGTGGACGCGCCAACACATGCATGCACTGAAACAACACACAACATATGCATGCACACAAAGTTGCACACAACAACATATGCATGCACACACAGCACACAACACAACATCTGGTTGTGTTTGCGTGTGCATGCATAGACATATCTGAGGAGGATATTTGTGTGTATTGGTGTTTTTGCATATGCATGTGTTTTCATATGGATGCATGTATGTATGGATGCACTGTTGATGTGTATGCATGTTTTGTTTTTATTGCTGCATATTAGTTTGTGCTCATACGCGCAGGTGCATGTGTATATCCCTTGATGCCTGTACCCAGTAGTGTGTGGGCTGTTGGAGTGTGTTTTACGAGCTCATTTTGCACACCTACACTTACTGGAGTGTGTTAGTCACAAATTTCGGTTCATCGCAGTCAAGTCCAGCCTCTGCCAGCCCCAACACCAACACCAAAAATCAACAATAAAGCAGTAAAAACTTGAGCAGCATCTTTCCACCTTTTACCTTTCATTTCTTATTACAGTTCTGATTTGCAGGGCCATTTGCAATAAACATGTCCATAAAGCTGTGTCACTTCTCCATCTCTCTCCCTCTTTCCTGTAGGAACTGTGAGTCTAGACGCTCACACAAACACTGTATATTTCAGAGCTAAATGACGGACGTGAAATGTAAAACAGATGACTCACACACTCATAACGTTATGCAGTGACATTTTTAGCAGGACACCGAGTCGTAGTGGCATTTTACAGCCACGGAGAGAATCACAAAAACGTTTTTCAGACACCAAGCCAGCTTTCAAATAAGCGCCAATAAAAGAGAGATGGGGTTTTCTACCGCATTCACATAGGTCAGACTAGTGATAGTCTCTAACTACATTTTACATTTACGTCATTTAACAGACTCCGTTGTCCTGAACAACTTTCTGTTTTCCAATTAGAGGAACAGATTTCTCTGCAGCAAGTTCAAGGTTAAAGGGTCTTGCTCAGGGACACAGTGATAGTAGTGCTGAAGCTAGGATTTGAACTCACCACCTCTTGATCCAGAGGCGAGTGTCCTAATCACCAGACCACCACAACCACCAATTATTTTATATTGTTGGTCTGCTATTTCATAGGGGTGTAATGATACATCTACCTACATCAATTCAATGGTCAATGAGTCCATACCATCAAGCCCAAGTGAAAATGAAGTACTGTCACATTACTTTACATTGAATAGGAGGTCTATTTGTATTGAACGAGAAGATAATTTTTTATTTAAATGTCAGGTTGAGCTCAGGAAAAAATGATATTTTAGTTGCTTTTAGTGATTTAAAATTAAATAAAACATATGATACCGTCTCATATCAGTCTCTGGCTCTTAAATTTAATCGAATCAAAATCAAATCGTAAAAGATTTTGTAATATTGCACACATCAAATTGTTGTGCTTTGAAATGATATAATATCATAGTAATGAAACGTGTGATTCACACTGCTTCTATCTTGCATCTTCATTTGCCGCCTGTCCAGCAACCATCTAGTGAGGCCCGAACACTTTTGATACAAGGAATTATTAATATTATAATAATGCAGTATCTCCAATTTATGGTGCTCTCACCTCTCTGTGCCGACTCTCAAGGACTTCACCGGACGCCCTTAATCTCTCAAACCGACTTGTGTCCAAACACTCGTTGTCTGCAGGGACCTTCTTCTCCTCCACTCCACCTTAACCTTTTCTTCCTCCACTTCCACTCTACAGCAATCCGCAAATCACCGTCTCTAACCTTTAACCTGCAGTCAATGCAATTAGCATCAGTCCAGCGAAAGGAGCTCTCAACAGTTTATTGGAGCCAACGACGAGCCAATTGGGCGTCACTCCAAAAGATACTAGCCAATTAGATATCGGCAGCGGCGGTTTGCGGGAGACAAGTGATAAACGCTTTGTATGGTGGCGTCTGAAACATTGTTTGCCTATTAACTACATTCCGTTAAACTAAACGAACATCACATATTTATATTAATGTTATTTGATGAACGTATAATTATTGTTAATTAGGCTGGTAAGTAAAACTCTGTAGGCTTGGCTGAGAGGCGGGAATAAGATTACAGCAGTGCAGCAGGACGTCAATGTCAAAAAGGATTCAAAACATGTTGTAATTTGATTATAATCTGCTTGATATGAGGTGATTATTCCTGGCAAATGGAAATTGCTTTTCAGAGGAGCTAAATAAGACACCGTTTTCTTATGGGGACGATAATATTAAAATATTAGAAGGTCCTCTGACCTGCATTTCATAAGTGGTAATTGCATTGTGACTGTGTTTATGGTGTCAGCAGACAGTAATGGTAATATATTTGATCTCATGTTCAACCTATAATGGATAAAGCAGCACTGTTAAATTTATTCTGAGCATGATTTAATGTGTTCCAGGCTGTCTTATTGTTCTTGTTCAGATATTAAATTACAGTATAGACAAGTACGCACATTGTAACAAGTACAGTCTGCCAGTTTACCTTACAGAAAATGCATATGCAATATTCCAGCAATGAAATGTTTACAATTTTGTGACCAGATTTCTGGTATATGATAGAATTATTCATACTGAAATTTACCTTTGATCCAACAGGTCAAAGCTTGGGATTTTGCCTAATCAGTTTCATAACAAGTGCATGTGGTGATATCACCTTTTTGGTTTGTGTTTCTAGAAGAAATAAATGTTTATCCTTTAAAATTAAGATGCAAAATCTAATTGATCTATTGATGAAATCCATTGATTGAACGGTGGTGGATTTAGCAATTTTATGGCCCAAGGTGAATACAGGCATCTCTCCACACTCGTTCTTTAAACACACCCAAAAAAATGACAAGAAGTGCCATCTCTGTACAGCACCTGTCAGCATATAACCTTGCTCCAAATGAAGACAGAACGGTGCGGGTGAAGCTACAGCACACAGCCACTAATAGTGTGCCTAACGTCAGTGGTCGCAATAGTCTCCCGAAGGAAATAAAGTTTGCTCAGTTCGAGCTCCAAGTTTGACCGCTGGCAACATAAAAACTTGACAGAATAAGCTTAAACATGGTTTTGAAGTGTGGATGGCATGGTGGTACAGTGAGAAGGTCCTGGGTTCAATCCCCGGATTGGCTGTTTGGCCTTCTGTGTGGAATTTGCATACCCTTCCCGTGTTCACCTGGGTTTCCTCCCACAATCCGAAAGCATGCTATATAGGTTAACTGGCGTCTCTAAATTGGCCCCGTAAGGTGTGAAAGTGAGTGTGATTGTGTAAGTCTGTGTGCTCTAAACTGAAGAAAATTAATCTGGCCAGGTGTAAATGTAACATAATTATTCTCTGTAATATTAACAATAAAAATTAGTTTCCATCTTAACAAGAATATGTCTTGTTTTTAAGTTGGTATGCTTTGTTCAAAACACATGGCATTGTGCATCACGTTCTTGACAAGATATATTTAAGTAATCCCAAACAACTTTTTTCAGGTTCACCCACACAACAAATAACGTTCTTGTTAGATTTACTCATTTTGATATAATTGGCAAGTTGAGGCGCAGCACCTTCCATTCGCAACGAGGACGAATGCGCCACGCCGTCTTTGCCAGCGTCTCTAATCACAGAAAGTGAACTTTAAGGTAAAAATGAAGTTAGTGATGTAGTTGCTGATATTGTATACTTTTTCTAGGCGTTGTATTGTTTAGGAAATTAAAAAGAAACCGCAGTGTTTTAAGCACTATTACTGAAGGAACTATGCGTGTTCACGTGTTTCTAATCTCTACTTAATGCTTTAGCTTAATTTGTGTGCACATTCTTGAATTCATGCTCAAAAAGCTGTCGTATTTGCGGTCATTTACAAGTTTTAGAAATGTGCCTAATTGACTTTTGGGGTTTCAGTGCCACCCCATTGCTGAGCAACAAAAGAGGACGACGCCATCTTTGCCAGCATCTCTAAGAGTGAACTTGAAGGTAAAATAACATTTGATAACTATTGAAAACTCATAAGCACAACTGTATTTTATAGCCTCGTGCCAACCTTACCTCATAATATCATATTATGAGGTAAGGTTGGCTACCGTGATATTATGAGGTAAGGTTGGCTACCGTGATATTATGACGTAAGTTTGGCACGAGGCTATAAAATACAGTTGTGCTTATGAGTTTTCAGACCCAGACAGAATGAATTTATTTTGGTAATAGTGGTTAGCTGTACACATTTATTCTCACATGTGTGCCCTTTCCAAATAATGACAACTGAAATCACTCAAATGTTTATGACCAAAAGTTTATGTACACTTGAATATCTGGCGCACACAAGTTGACACCCCCAGATTTAATTGGTTGTTAAGTTATTTTAGTTGCCTTTAATTTATCAGTTTATTGCTCTCCTATACAGTCGCTTGCCCTTGAACACACACCTCTTTGCACAATCAACAATCTGTTTAGTTGTGTACAGTTTTAAACCGAGAATCACTCGAAAATATGTGTATTTGGTTGGGATCTGTATGCAAAGATTCCACACATCTTTGTGTAAAACCACAGTCTCCCAAAACGGAGATCTTTTAACTTTTTAGTTGAATGTCTCCTTGACAAATGTCTCCTAAACACTGAAGAAATGTGCTGTGGCCATGCCTTAACCTGTGGGACTGGTTATTGTTGTAAATGATTTTGTTTTATTGAGGATAACCAACATCCACCTGAACCTCCCATAAGGCACAACCTAATTTGTTCTTACATTGAGATGGGATGAATTTGCAATGGTACTCCATGCTGTATTGGATGCACCTGTATGTTTATTATTTTGTGTAAACTGTTAGTCTGCATTCTGCACTTTCCTTTGCTGCTGCTGAATGTTTTATTATATGGATGTAACTTCTTTTCAGGTACGCCACAATTTTGTTTACTTATATCTAAGCCCTTTTTTAGTTTTTGAACTGTGTGCTGTGTATGGGCCAGTAATGTGTGTGTGCGGACGTAACATTCCAAATTATTTGGAAAGTAAGACCTATGCATGGTAAAAAGCAGCTGTGTTAATAAATGCTAAGATGCATTTCACATTGTTTTGAAATATAATTGTTTTTGTTTGTTTCTGTAAGAACTCAGCCCAGACCGAGGGAAGAATCTACCTCATCAGAAAGGCCATCCGACCAAGACTCCAGTTCCAGACCTTCACAACTACCCCAGATCAGCGTCACCAGAGCTCTAACCAATCACATCCACATCACCCGTATTTAAGGCCTTTTGCTTGCAAGTATTCCCTGTGAAGTATTGTCATGCCTAGTGCTGTGTACCGAGCGGTCTTTGCCATTGCCTTCCTATGTTTTGACCCTCGCTGTATGGTTTTGGATTATCTTTTTGTTTCTTGCGATTTGGATTTGTTTGCCCCGTGGACTGTGTTTTTTGGATGTGGCCCCTGCCTGAATAAACACCTCACCTTTCATCAATTTATCTCTGTGTCCTCTACCTAGTTCTTGAGCCTCCGTGTTTGGGTTCACCCGCTCGTTGTTACAGTTTCTAGGTTGCCTTTTTTTAATGTCTTGATGTTCAAAATGTAATATTGTTGCATTAAAGGCTGAAATGTGCAAATCTTATCTGCCCAATACATGTTTTCAAGTACCAGCAGTGGTGCACATATCCAAATCTTTAAATAGTACATAATGATACATGTTGCTTTAGGCTAATTTTAATTTTGATATTTTTAGTATGAGATACAAGGCTGCTAACAAGAAATTACAATTAAATGTAACTTAAAAGTAACACTAGGGACACTGGAAAACAATGAAAAAAATGAATCACATTGTAAGACAGTAGTATGGAAATGTAAAAATGTTTCTAGATCCTACTTGAAATGTATAACATGGAAATTAAAAAACTTGAGTAGGTTTTACTTAAAAATGGATACTTGAAAAACTCTTAAAATTAAGTAGATGAAACAAGTAAAGAAGTGAGAACAGAAATGTCAAAATTAAGTTGACCTTACTTGAAATTTCTGTTTTTCATGCACAAATAATTGAGTAACTTCTACAAAGACTAGTCTTTCTATATCTACATGATAATATTATGCAAAAAATTGCAAGATATTTTTAAGCAAATCAAGCAGAAAATGTTTATCAGTGTACAGTGTGTTGATGCCTGTTTAGGGTTGGTCCCTGCCTTGCATCCGAAGTTCCTGGGACAGACTCCAGTCCCTGCAACCCTGATAGGGCTTAAGCAGTTCGGATAATGAGTGAGTGAATGAATGAACGAATGGTTTTGAGGTATTTATAGTTGGGGAGTACTGATTTAGAAGGTGGGGCAACGGGTTCAAGGCCCCAGGCAATTGCCTAGAATTGCCTAATATTACAGAACCGCCTCTGAGTACCACACTGAAAGTCAAAAGGGGACGTCTGTGACATTTCTCATAACTTTGGTCAGTTTTTATGGAATTTAAAAATTCACTGTTACATTCAGATATGATTATTATATTACCTAACTTAACAAAATCCATAATTAAAAAAAAAAACAACATCTAGAGCAAAGCGTCAATGACAATGTGATCGCCGAGTAACTATGATGACTTCATGCTCGTGTCTGAGTTAAAAGTGCGTTATTTTGAACATTCTTTGTAACACATAAAAACAGAATATTGTTGTTAAATTTTATTGAGAATAAGTTATTTTCACTCATAAAGTTATCTTAAATATGAAAATATCATTGTTTGTAATGTCATTTCACAAGATATTATAGGTACACATTTAGCTCACTCTCTCACTTACTCACTCACAATCCTCAGCATCACTGATAATGTAACCATGAGTCCAGACCCATAAAGGTTATTTAGTTGTTATTGCAGAATACCTCCATATCGCTCAGCGATGCTGCATCTAACAAACAGTGATTGCCACAGTGACAAAAACAGCACAATAAACCAAACAAAAAACAACAGTAAAAATTATTCAACCATTCAAGCAACAAAAGATCGTTCACCACAAACGACTTAAAGAGAAATGGTATTTTAGCTGTACAACTTTAAAGGGTAACATATCCATTTAACATGTGACTTGAAGGGCAATGAAAATGTACGTTTTGATTCAAATAAAAAATGACAGATGACAAGTTCTGCTTTTAATTTGAACTCTGCTCTTAATTTGGACTTCAAAGTCCTTCTTTCTCCTCTTCAGAACAGGTATGTATGAAATATTGATGTCTAAAGTAAAGCCAATATACTTAACCAATTCCAGCATGTAACTTGGTGACAAAGAGAAAATCAAAAGCTGAAGATGTGGTCTGATGGTCCACAGAGATCCATAATCCTTTAAAGCTCCACCAATTACAGCTAATTTCCTCTCCCCCGAAGTATAGCAAACAGATGAACAAACGAAGGGTTAATGATTTTTCACACACTCAAGAAGTCCAGTAAAGTCCTGTATGGTTATGGATCACGAGTGTTTCTTATCAGCTCCATTCCCCAGGGATCTGACCCTATTCATACCAGTGGAAGGCAGATTAGCTATTGATTACTCCTCGGTCACTGCGCTGAAATAAAAACCACACGAAAGGAGAGATTATGAGGCGAGGAGTCAGATTGCTGATGCTTGTCTCGGTTACACTTTGATCAATTGGACAATATCAGAACGCAGAATGACAATTCAGACTCATTTCCATAGCAACACCAATCAGTTTCAGCCTCATTCCTGATTCCCAACTGGGGTAGTTTGCACTGTGATCGGAGGGTCGCCGGTTCAAGTCAAGCATAGGTACTACAGAGGGACTCATGCACTGCTACCTGGATGCTGCCAAACAAAAGCTGTCTTTCACGAAGGGGTTGAAATGAAGAGGTCAGATTTCAATGTGCTGTGCTGTGTTCAAAATGGCAAAAATGAAATTCACTTAAATTAAAAAGAAATGTATTCCTAAAATCTACTGATGTTTTCATGATAATACTTACTTACACTTTATTATTTGTGTAAAACATTAGCTTATTGGGTTTACTTTAATTCTTTCACTTTTAAATCTTACTTAAGAACAAATTTAAGAAGTAAACTTGGAAATCCTTATGAATGAGGCTCCTTAACTTTTGTTTACAGCCAGAGCTGTTGTGCATGCACAACTTGTTTATTTGCTTAATTCATGAATAAATGTTAGTGGTATTGAAATTAATCACATAATCGATGCATCACAATGCATTAGCCAGTCAACCTTGGGGTTAATGGTGGTGGTAGTGGTTAGAATACTTGCCTCTGGACCAAGAGGTTGTGGGTTTGAACAAAAGGTGCTATATTAAATCAGAAATCTAAAAACTGCTGCTATAAACTTCTCAGTGATGCTGATGGTGTTTTATAGAGTATTTTGAAGTTGTCGTGAAATTGGAGAATTACTTTTTAAAATAATTGAAAACTAGATGAAAGATAATTGAGTGTATGTTTGTGTTTTCGTGCTATTCTCTGATCTTCCCTTTGTGATGTCTCCTGAATATACCACCAGAAAAAAAAAGACTTTCTAACACCTGCAACAAAACAACACACACTTATACACACACACTCAGTCTATATTTAGTGACATGATTAATTATCCCCACATGCTGCTTCTCTCCTTCACTCCTGGTAGCTGCTAATAAATTATTCATATATTTGGCCTGTTGGCTTCAGTCCATCTCAAAGTCTTTCCAAATGAAAGCAGGAATCAAACGTAAAATGATAAATGAGTGTAGAAAACAACAACAACACCAACAACAACAACTTGAAAACCACTGAGAACAAATCAACAGTAAAACCCACATTGCCGACGATAGATAGCACAAGGTTTGGCAACGCCGGCGGTTTTATAGGAGAAATCTGAGTTTTGACAGATGATAATGTGAGCAGTGTTTGTGATTTACACATAGTTGACTCTGTGGGATTGTTATTGTCTATATTGTGACTTCATGATTAATCTCCATCACGCTGCTTACAGGGAGGAGAGAGCCGTAAACACCTGACAGCTGCAGGCCTTTACTGGATAATATTCTGTATATTGTGACCTTTATGTGATGATATATAATAATATTGTTGCATATTGTCATCTACCTACTCTTGACTCACTCTTTTTGACCTTTTATTGCTTATTCCACAGAGATTTTTTCCTCTTTACAGCTACAGTACTTTGCAGAAGCCCTATTTCAAGCCTCAAGATTTTTTGTCAAATTCATAGCTATACAAATACAAGATGTAGTGAAATGCACCCTGACTTGTTTCTAGGATTGTGCAAATTAAAACACTTTATACTGTTAGTAAATTAATAATAATAATAATAAT
>JAVGVS010000820.1:25304-91755 GCA_032718565.1 Distichodus sexfasciatus
CTCTCTCTCTCCCCTCTCTTTTTCCATGACCTGCCAAAAACAGTCCTATGTGAATGTGTGTGTGTGTGTGTGAAATCTCTGGCATGCTGTACCCCTGAATCATTCATACTATAGCATCCTTACAGAATACACACACACACACAATTCTCCCCAGTTTTCTCACCTTGCTCACTCACTCCTACTTCTGACTTTTAAAGAGAAAGAAGAAGTGCTGTGGAGATGCTTGTGTGGCCAAACTCGTTAAACTCTGCGTGTGTGTGTGTGTGTGTGTGTGTGTGTGATGTGGCTTGAGGCTTCGGGGTGTCTGATGAAGAACGCCGCGCTCCGCCTTTCGGCAGGAAATTCAAATTTGCCAACTGCCGTGTTAGTAAAGCTCCTCAAACAGGATTTCCCTGTGCAGGGGCTGCCAAACGCCTCACACTAACTCATTTTAATTGGGTATTTATTATGAGATTGGATTCCCACTCTCTACTTATGAATCAGACGCCGCGCTTGTAGTGCCATGAATAAAACATCGGCCACATTCATAATTCAGCATAAATATGAACAGTAGCTCCGATAAAATTTTCATTCTCCACTTCGCTCTCAATAACAGTGGTCTAACGCGCCGTATAATCCTAATTCTAAATATTAAAACTAAATTAACAGTTCAGCCTTGATGATTACACTCGGCAAATGTTAGGAATGCATTCAAATACAGGAGCAGATGAAATATAGTTTAAATTAACAACTTTAAAATTGTTTTTAGAAGTGTTTGCCACCTGTCTCTGGGTTTTTATGATGTACCTTGCTTATGAGTACCTCTGTGGTATCTTTAAGGGTCCAGGACGTGAACAGGTGACCCTCTGATCATGGGGCCAACTCCCTAACCGTTACATCACAAACTCCACCAAGAAATGTAACGTTTCCAAAGTGAGTTGAAATTTTTAAGCCATAAACAGTGTCACTAAGACAAAATCTATTTATCTAAAAGTATTTTTGAGGACAAAAAGTGGGCGGAGGAAGAACAAGAAGAAGATCAGTTATAGAGAATAAAGTGATTTTTGGTACCCGACTAATGCTATTTTGGCCACAAGAGAGCGCCAGCATTTAGGTTGCCATTTCTTTTATCGGGCACCATTAAGGTTGCCATTCCATATTTTGACCACAGGTGGACGCCACTATCAAGCTTGTCATTTTCTATTTTGTCCTCAAGAGGACACCAGTTTATGGTTGTCATTACATATTTTGGCCACAAGGGCGGAGCCATCATTAAAGTTGCTATCCTCTATTTTGCCCTGAAGAGGAAACCACCTTAAGGTTGTCATTCCCTATTTTGGCCACATGGAGGACTCCACCTTTAAGGTGGTCATTGCATAAATTTGTCACAAGGGTAAACTACTGTTAAGGTTGTCGTTCCCTATTTTGACCACAAGTAGTCACCATTTTAAGGATTGGTCCTCCTAATTTTGGCCACAAGTGGACGCCACCGTTAAGGTTGTCATTGCCTAGTGTGGTGTGTAGCATTTTCCTTGTAAGCAAATTTTCCCTCTTACTTCCTGGGGCAGTTTGTTGGCTGTTCAAGTCATCGGACTGGTAAAGGTACCACTGAGGTATTCGTGAGCAACAGTTGCCCACTGCTCTTTTACATTTCCATTTACAGCATTTAGCAGACGCTCTTAACCAGAGCGACTTACATTTCCTAATTTCAGGGACAGTTCCCCTGAGAGCAACTTAAGGTTAAGGGTCTTGCTCAGGGACCTGGTAACGCCAGAGGTTGGATTCGAACCCACAACCGCTTGGTCCAAAGGCGAGTGTCCTACCACTAGGCCACCAACACCCACAGATGGGTCAAATGCAGAGGTCACATTTCGTTGTGGTGCACTGTGTGCTGGCACACCTAGTGGTAGTGATGCCAAACAAGCAAGTTCAGGTTTTTACTGATTTTGTGCCACTTCACTTGGAAAAGCTTGAACTTGTTTGCTTGGCATCCCCAACACTTAGTGTGCCAGGGAAGCAGGTTCAAGTTTTTCCTGCTGAAGTGGCGCATAATCAGTAGCGACATGACCTCTGACCGCTACACTCATTCCCGTCACCAAGCTCCCTGTCCGGTGGAGCATTGCTAATCCGTTCTCAACTCCTCAAACACAGGGTGCTGGAGCGCCTCGCCGTATCCCTAATACGCCGCGACACGCCGCATGAAGGAGCACTTAGAGGACAGTAGGGGATTACACTCCCCCTCTCCCAAAAGATAACTCCGAGGTCCCACATTTGGCATCAGAACATCTGAACGGCTTTAAAGAAAAGACTCCTTGCGGCAATTACAGCACTGGCCGAGACTCCCGCTCTCCAGACATCAATGGCTCCTTGCTCTAATTGTTCCTTGGGCACTTCCGGCACCTTCCGAGGTGCAAATCTATTGTCACAGACACCGTCTGTAATCCCAAATATCTCACTCCCACTGAACACATTCCCGTCCACCCTCCCTCAGGCTGGGATATAAGGGATCGTCCGGCCAGGCTTTCTCTCCTCTGCAAAATAGATTCACACTCAAACACACCATGCATTAATAAAACAGGGTCAGAAAAACCCTTGTTGGTTCCTTTTTCTCCAATTTCGCTCCACTGTTTATAATTGATGAGAGACTATTGGAGCACAGGGCGCAGAAAAGAAGGTGCGCCCCCGTGCCAAAACGTATCTGTAATCTGCTGATATATATTTCAAGAGTTTTTCCAAGCGAACGCCGAGGCTGGTTCTGTATGATCAGCTATCCATCCGGGGGATTCCTTTCTTGTTTCGAGTGAGTTCTCTTTTCTTTTTTTCCCATCTAGGTTTTAAAGTGCTCCATTAAACTTTTATGTGCCGCTGTCCTCTTGTCTCTGTGTGATAGCTTTGAAGTCTGATAGGCCATCTTCCACCTGAGTCCTGTATTTTTTTATTCCGTCCTAAAGCTTGACTTTAACTTAGGCTTTCACCTCGTTTTTCTCCGCTGACACAACGCTCCATTTATTAGTATAAACTTTACTTAATATGAAATATTTGTAACAGATTAATACCTGTGGATTAGCGCTGAACTTTATCCGGCATTCTCGTTCTCTTCAGTTTCTTCACCTTTTCTCTCTTCATTTTAATTTAGCATCTTCCTCAAACTGCTTAAAAAAGTTTGTGTTCGTGTGAATCTGAACTGTAAATTAAACCTCTCACTTTTGTCTCCTTGTTGTAACTGTAAGGCTGCAGCGTAAGGCACAACTGTGATAATAGCAGCGAGAGCATTATCTGTGGCAGTCGTAGCAGTGATAGTATTGCTGAGAGAGATGTTATTTGTGGTGGCAGCAGTATCCATTGCAGTATCCAGCAAGCTTTATTAGTGGTGGCATCATCAGTATCTGTTGTGGCACAAACAACACCGGTGGTGTTCCTGTGACAGCAACAGATTTAGTCATAGCAGTGGCAGTAATCAGCAGGATGCAATACAGAAATAATAGATGATTCACCGGCAGGCTCAATGGCAACTGCAACGGCATTGTCGATTGTCTTTGTATGTGGCAGCGGTTGAATTGGTGTGCACAGCAGACAGTGCATCACAAACAAATGTGACCTCTGCATCCGTGAAGGAGAAGGGAACAGTGCTTGTCTCAGGGATCTGGTTAGGATATGACACGTCGTTAGCCGTTAGCACGTGTAACGTGGTTGGTTAACCCAAATGCAGAGTGGGAGTAGGTTGGATAGCCTTGCGAGGTGATCTAAGAACCCTCTAACGTGAAGAGCAAGGATTCCCACGAGAATCCGCGTTCTAACGGACACACAGTCAATCGAGGAGATTAACCAAATAACTGGAGTACTCACAGTTGATGCCAAAATGAATCAGAGGGTTGGGCTGGTAGACTCAATGACTAAGCGGCGAGCCGCGAGAGAAAGCCTCCTTATATACTTTCCGAAATGCGCCGACTACTTCCGGGTCCTCGTGTCAGTCCTGTGATCGGGGTGCGCATGACAGCTTGGGGGCGACACCTTGCTTGGAAATACCTAAGTGGCACTTCTACACGTCTGGGACTTGAACCAACAACCTTCCGATCACAAGGCCAACTATCTAACCGTTATACTACAGACTGCCTCAAAGTTTGTGCAGCATTTGCAGTTACAGGATGTATACCCTGTAGATTAGGTGGTGGCATCGGGGCATTAGTGCCATCTATATCAACCCTGATCCTATATTACCCCATTGAAGCGCCTGTATTTGTGATGGCAGCAATGGCATCGGCGGCCATACCTCTACATTTCTGCCCGTTCTTTATATCACTCTGCTGAAGTGCCACTCTACCGGCTCATAAAACACCTTTACTGTGCCTGGCTGCCTCGCCTCTTTTCTTCGCCATGACAAAGTGCACTTCACCTAGACCGGCCGTAACTCTTCAGACCAGACAGCAGGGAGGCCGAGCACCCGGAAGGAGGGAGAGGAGGAGGAGGAGGGAGTTGTTTCCTGGGAGTTCTGGGTTCCTGCTGCTGGAAGATAGAGTGTGAAGAGAGGGAGAGAGGGAGGGAGTGGAGGTGGGAGAGGGGGAAGCGGCTGCTGTCCAGACGGGATCGGATAGCTCAGTCCTGACCCCACTGGTGCCGGATCTAACGGGCTCAGGAGGCGGCAGGCGCCTGGCGCTCGATACCAGGCTGGGTGTCTCGGACATGACACTCTGTCACTCTCACATGCTGCCTACACTGGTGTAGTCTGTCAACACTGTCTGTAGCTCTCCCTTTCGGCCTGTCTTTCTCACCTTTTGGCTTTTGCTTTCTCTCACTGTCTACTACATGTTGATGTACATCTTTCTCCTCCGCCTTTCTTATCTTATGTCCTGTTTTCTCTTTCATCTCTCTCTCCTCCTCTTCACAGTCTCTCTTTGACCTGGTATCTTTTGAGCTGGATCCTCAGTAGTACCTTTACCTTCACCTCAGTGTTATCTGTACTAGTCTGGAACTTGAACCAGGAACCTTCTGATTGTGGTGTCAACTTCCTCACTGTTACACTACCAACTGCCCCCCAGAGGTACCTTTACTGAGCCTGGTACTCAGCAGTACCTTTACCTTTACTTCAGTGGTATCTTTACTGGTCCGGGACTTGAACCGGCAACCTTTTGACCACAGGGCCAACTCTGTAACCATTACTCTACCAACTGTCCCCCAGAAGTACATTTACTGAGCCGGGTCCTCAGTAGTACCTTTGTCTCAGTGTTACCTTTACTGGAACTTAAACAGACGACCTTCTGATCATAGGGTTAACTTCCTAACTGTTAAACTACCAACAAATTTTGAACTTGAATTTCTTATAAAACTAAGTGAAATCTCAAACTTGTTTAGAACTTGGTACCTCATGGGGCATTTTAATGGACTGCTCTGTGTTTTGTATTTTGTTATATCTCAGTTGTAAAGACATTTGGTCAGTAAACACACACACACATACACATACACACACAAACACAAAACTACGACGGCCGCTGATGGACGGCTAAACAAGCGTGGCATCGGTGACAGATGCTGCTCCACGCCCAGCCAAATGCGCTCCTGGTAACTCTGGCATCGGCCGGGCCGCGAGCCCAGCGTTATGTGGTTTGGGGCGCAAATTAGGCTAAAAATCACTCCTCCCACATGAGGAGAGAGAGAGGGATAGTGAAGGAGGGATGAAATGGTGAAGGAGACAAAGAGAAACATGGAGGTGTTTCAAGACAAAGAGAGAACAGTGAGAGAGGGACAGTGAAGGAAGGTTTACTGAAAAAGAAAGGAAGAAAAAGAAGGAGAGTGAGAGGAAGAAAAAGGGAGAGAGAAAGAGAGAGAGAGGAAGAAAGGGCAAAAGAGTGAGAAAGAGAGAGAGAAAAGATGAAGCAGGAAGACAAGAGAGGAAGAGATGGCAAAAGAAATGAGAGAGGGATTGTGAAGCAAAAACAAGAGAAAGAGAGTGACGAGACAAAGAAGATAAAAAGAAACAGAGAGAAATGAAGGGGGTTAATAAAAAGCTAGATCACAGTGAGAGAGGGACGACAGAAGAATGAAAGAGAGATAGAAAAAGAGAGAAAGAAAGAGAAAGACAGAGGGTGTAAACACTAGAGGAAGAAATTGAAGAAAATCGGATGGGCCGCGAGCCCGGCGCCATGTGGTTTGGGGTGCAAACGGGGCTAAACCTGACGTCCCACCTCCCTCTCCGACATCCTGGACCAGATCAATTAGGCTCAGGGACAGCTTCCTGTCGAGGATTTTGGGAATAAGTGGCGCTCGTTTCCGTGGCGATTGTAATTTTATAAGCAGTCGGGGAGAGAGAGGGGGAGTCGTCTCTGTTCGGTTAATGTGATTAGCCGTGTTTCCCTAATCTAAAAGAAACACCTGTGCCTCTCCGAAACGTGAACAAACGAAGCGGCAGGGACTGGGATGGGGGGACTGGAGAGAGCGGAGTGGGAGGGAGGGGGGCGGACCAATCGGATTCGAGGACTGGGGAAGGCTCACGGTCCGAGGTGAGCCCTGGGGATTCGGGGATGAGTTTCTCTCACTCAAGCAGAGACAATGAGCTTCAAATGGGGTTTTACTGGCAAAAAGAGATCAGAATGTAGAACATGTCGTAATCTGCTGCTTGTGATGGAGAGACAGAAGCGAAAAGAAGCAGAAGAGAAAGAAGAACAGAATGTGGACGGAGGTGAAGTGAAAACAGCACAAATTTGACCTCTGCATTTGACCCATTCGTGAAGAAGCAGTGGGCAGCCGAGGGAGCAGAGCTTGGGGACGGTACCTTGCTCATGAGTACCTCAGTGGTACCTTTACTGGTCTGGGACTTAATCAGGTGACCTTCTGATCATAGGGTCAACATCCTAACCGTTACTCTACCAAATGTTCCAAGAGGTAGCTTTACCGATTCACGTCGTCAGTAGTACCTTTACCTCAGTGGCACCTTTACTGGCCTGGGACCGTCTGATCATGGGGACAACTTCCTAACTGTTACACTACCAACTGCCCCAAGGGCTACCTTTACTGATCTGAGTTCTTAGTAGTACCTTTACCATTAGCTTTACCTTTACTTCTACCTCAGTGGTACCTTCACCAGTCTGGGACTTGAACCAGCAACCTTCTGATCATGGGGCCAACTTACTAATCGTTATGCTACCAACTGCCCCCAAGAGGTACCTTTACTGATCCGTGTCCTTAGTAGTACCTTTACCATTACCTTTACCTCAGTGGTACCTTTACCGGTCCAGAACCGGTCCAGAACCAGCAGCCTTCAGATCACTGGGGCGCTACTGAATTCCTGGATTCTGAAATCTAAACATTCAGAACATATTCATTCCATTTATGTTTTTAATCACATGACATTTTTACCTCCTCTTTTACCGTTTTTTCTAGAATCTGCTTTATTTCAGAATTTTCCTTCAGAATTCGTTCAGTTTGTCACCGCTTGAAGCGAATTCTACGAACCTTGAAAAGTGCTTAAATTATGCAGTCATATTTTGAGAATTTTAGCAAACACATTCCCAGCGCTTTGCTTTATTTAGTCTAGTTGTGCAGAACGCCGCCTTGGGCTCGTGTTTTAATGGTGTTTGCTGATTTGTGTCTCTGAGTTCTCCAGGTGTGTAATTGCTCTTCTCCTCCTCTCTCCCTCTCTCTCTCTCTCTCTCTCTCCAACTCCACCTCCGCGAGGGAGGGAATTAAAAAGAAATGATTATGCCATTAATAATAATAAAAGGTCGACAGGTTGAGAGATAAACTCGCTCTCCTGCTGCAATTGTGTCGGAATCAGATTCAGCTCTTGGAAATCACACGGCAGGAAATAGAAGCGGGGAACAGAAAAGAAAACTGAATTACGCCTTTCACACAACGTCGTCAATAACACGAAGAGAATCACTCATCACTCAGGAGAAATAAGCACTTTTTGTTTTTCTGTGTGAAACCATCCAGGAGTCTGTGCCATATTTGCTGCAGACGCCAAACTGATAAAAGAATTGTGGACGCGCCTCACCAACGAGACCTCACCAACGAGACCTCACCAACGAGCGACTGGATTTTTAAAAAACATTGCATTTACAGCATTTAGCAGATGCTCTTATCCAGAGCCACTTCCATTTTCCTCATTTCCTCGGGTCACCCTGAGAGCAGCTTGGGGTTAAAGTTCTTACTCAGGAACCCAGCGGTGGTAGCGCTGGAGGTAGGATCCGCACCCACAACCGCTTGGTCCAGAGGCGAGTGTTTATGGAGCTTGGCTGTAGGTTAGACTTCTTCATTTTTAATTTTAAATATCAGCTCGAAAAACCGACTGCCCTCCACCCGACCTTCCTCTGCTCTCACTTCCACCGCAGCTCTGGCTCCACCTCCAAGGATCTCGCCCTCTTTTTTAGCCTATTCCTCCGACTCTCGCTCTATTTTCCATTCTCTCTCTCTTTCTTTGTGTTTTCCCCTGAATGCCACCGCAGGGTCAGCACACACCACCGCTGGGAATCCTAAGTGGCGGTTGGAACGCCGAAGCCAAAATTAGCTCACAAAACTGGCAGAGCTCACAGGTAAATAACAAAGAAACACAGCGGCACCAGGAACGCCGAGCCTCGCTTCAGAACAGACCGGAAGGGATTAATGACTTATCATAACTCCAGTAAAGAAAAATAGAGGAAATAAAAACAAGAAAAATCATAAAAATAAGAAAATATAGGACATACTCTCTACTGGTTGCATGGCAGTGTTATCAGTTCCTGCTATTACAAATCTGAACATGTTTGCCAAATGCCAAATTGTGCCCTAAAAAATACAGAACATATTTAGCATGATTATTTATTTTTAAAATATGGTTTATACACTTTTGAAACAAAAATGAATATTTAGATTATGATGGCTGAAGAAAGTTCTAGTTCTAGTTCTAGAGAGAAAACAGTAGACTTTATAAATATAAGTAGACTTTGAGTCAACCTGGGCAATTTTAACCAGTGCAATAGAGACAATCAGAGAAAGAGAGACATGGCGAGATTGAGAGGAGAAAAAGACGCTGGACACAGAGTTAGGCCTCGTCCACACGGACGTTCGAAATGAACGCCCTCTGAATGCCATACGCGTTTTTGCTGCGTTTTGTAGCTGCGTTCGATTGGCGTTTCACTGGCGTTCGCAAGAGCGTTGTTTTCCTCGCGTTCGTTGGGATTTTGACGCCAAGAAAACGTTGCATGCAGCGTTTATTTGACGCCACCCGAACGCGCAGCCGGCCGAACGCCGGTGCTGAACGCCCGTGTGGACGCTTTGATTTGCTCCAATGAGCAGAAAAACGGTCGGCGTTCAGTCGGTGCTCAACCGGCCGCCACGAACGCCAGAAGAACGCCTGGTTCAGACGTCCGTGTGAACGAGGCCTAACAGAGAAGGAAGAAAGAAAGAAAAAAAGAAAGCCAGAGAGAGGGTTAGAGTATAAGGAAGAGGGAAAATAAGGAGAGAAGAAAGTGAGTGTGAGAAAAGGTAGAGAGAAAGAGAGATGGAGAGTGGAGTGAAAGAAAGAAGGAAAGACATAGAGTGAGGAGGTGAGAGAAAGACATAGGCAGGAAAAAAGAAGAAAAGAAATAGAGTGAGACAGGAAGAGAGAAAACTGAGAAACAGGGAACACGAGAGGGAGAGAAGAAGAGTGTGAGGGAAAACACATGGAAGGAAAGAGAGAGAGATGTGAAGGAGGTGATGTTGATTGTGGTGTAACGCTGTGGAGACGTGGCACTGCAGAGAGATTCTTAAAGCTACACATCAATGTCTTGTTTAGTTTTTAATGGTCAGGGTCCTGATGGAGTTCAGTTCAGACCTTTATTCTCTCTCTCTCTCTCTCTCTCCCTCGCTCCTCTCCAGGTTCATCAGTTACTGGCTCTCACGTCTCTCTCTCTCTCTCCTGGGGCGCGCCGGCACTTGGAGACCTTTGGCTTTTGACCTGCTATTTGTGGAAAGTGTGTGTGTGCTGAAATGATATCCTTTAGTCTGGCTTTTATTTTAAGACTGGATTGATTTTCAGGTTTAAGGGAAAGAGGGAGAGAATAATGTGGAAAAATGTGAACCTCTTATGTTCGTTTAAAAACATCTGATGTTTTAAAAACGCATCGCGCTCATGCAAAAACCTGTTGTGAGCACATGAAAATATCTTGTGAGCAGGCAAAAACAGTACAAACAATCTCCTGAAGCTTCTGCTGACGACCTGATCAGCATGAATTTGTCATCTCAGTGCAGAACTCCCAAAACCCACTTAGCCAAATGGTTTTGAGAGGGGAAACATCCTCGTACTCTATAAGCCGCGTAGCGCCACATTACGGGAGTTTACAAAGAGCCACTTCTTATTTATGACCGCACTGTGTCATTTGGAAAGTGAAAATGTTTGCTCACGGACATCATCAATATACTACGTCTCCGGAGAGAGAGAGAGAAAAGGGGAGAGAGAGATGGTAATGTCATCTTTAATCGTCCTCAGGTCTGGCTAAGTGTGCGGAGATACAGTTAAGCTGTTCTCCTCTTTTATGGTGACTGTCTTTCGTAGACGAGGCCCTGGTCTCGGTTCTCCTCACAGAGAGAGATGTAAATATAGATTTACGGTAGATTATAATCTTCAACTCATCTTCTTGTTGCTCCTTTTGACGTCGTAATGGAACCGTGTGTTGCTATTCACAAAATCAACTTGAAACCATATGTGACCCGATCTGCCGTAATGAGTCGAAAGTCGGGCCAATTATGTTGAAAAACATCACATAAATATCGATTTCTCTTTTTTGGAGACCAGATTAATTTTGAAGACCTTTTCTTTCATATAAGACCAAAAAAGAAAAATCGATATTTTTGATGTTTGTCAACATAATCGGCCGTATCTAAATAAATAGAACGCCGACTCATTACGGCAGATCGGGTCACATAATAGCCACCTGATTGGAGACTGAATCAGCCAATCAGCGTTCTCCACACCTGTGATTGGCTGGTTTGAGCCACATTTATAATGCAGTAACAAGTGTGAAGGTGGCTTGAGCCAGATTTTTGCTGCTGAAAGTTCCACTTCACGCTCAGAGTTTTGGCACAAAAATGACGCCATGCTATTTGGCCAGACATCGTTTCACCTCGACAAGAAATATGGTGAGATCTCGTCGCATTATATGATATCCTCCTGCCCGGTTTCCAGAACGATCAACGCACCGCCGCAGGAGGATCAGAGGCGGGCGTCTGGGTTTTTTCTCGTACTGCACTTTGGTAGCGGGGAGACATTTGGAAATCAATAAAAAGTGTTTTAAATCCCATTTGAAATGTAAAGTGTTGTTTCATCAGCGGTGGCGTTTGTAGCTGTAACGCGGCGTGGGATTTTCTACCGCGTTTTGGATCACCTTGAGCGTAATCGCTGCCATCTGAATGGGAAGGAAGAAAAGCAAGTGCTCTCTTTCATCTGTCATGTTGACATTAGCAGTCAGGATTCAGCTCGATCTGAGCGGTGTGTGTGTGTAGACACATTTAGCTAGATTATCAGCTCTGAACACACACACACTTCTTCGGTGACAGCTGGTGGATTGGCTGCTCAGGCTTTCCTCTCTCTCCTCCATCCCTCTGTTCTCTCAGTGTATCAGTGTTTCTCTCTTTCACTTTGTCTCTCCCTCTTTCTTTGTTTCTCAGTCTGTTCTCTCAGGGTCTCTCTCCCTCTCCCTCTCCTCCTCTCCTCTCGTCTCCCTCAGGTGCTGACATCTCTCTCTGTTTCTGAGGTTGGAAGGGCAAGAGTGACATATGCTGCTCTCTCGCTCTCTATCTCTCTGTTAGTACAGACGCTGGAAGGAACACAGAGAGAGAGAGAGAGAGAGAGAGAGGTATGAGGGAAGACATGAGGAGAAAGAAAGGTTTAAGGAGACAAAGAGGAAAGAAAGAAACAATGAATGAATGAATAAATGAATGTGAGATGATGTGAGAGAGTGACAATTAGATGAGGGGATGTAAAGAAAGAGAAGGATGAGACGAGAGAGAGAAAGAGAGATGAGAAATGAGAATGAAAGAGATTTAAGGAGAGAGAAAGAGCAAGGCCGGTGTTGGAACAAGCAAGCAAGAAAGAAAGAAAGTGAGATGAGGGGGAGATGGGGAGAAAGAGAGAGAGAAATGAGGGGAAAGAAAAATAAAGAAAAAGAGATTTCAATAGAAATACAGTGGGGAGACGAGAAAAAGAAAGAAAGAAAGAAAGAAAGATTGAGACGGAGAGAGATTTAAATGAGGGGAGAGAAAGAAAGAGAGAGATGAGGGGAAAGAGAAAAATACAGTTGAGGAAAAAAGTGATTTAAGGAGGGAGACGTAAATAGAAAGAATGAAAGATGAAGTGGGAGAGGTAGAATATTAGATGAGGGATAGAAAGAAAGAGAGATGGGAGATAAAAAAGAGAGATGAGAAAAAAGAGATTTAAGGAGAGACAGAGGGTCAGTGTTTAGGAAAAAAAGAAAGAAAGAAAGAAAGAAAGAAAGAAAGAAAGAAAAAGAAAAAGAGATGAAAGAAAAAGAGATGAAATGCACGAGGTTTAGATGAGGGGACAGAAAGAAAGAGAGAGATTAAGGAGGGAAAGAGAAAAAGGGTTTGGAAAAGAGAGATGATACAGACAGGGGGAAAAGGGGAGAGAGAGAGTGAAGTGAGGAGAGAGAGAGAGAGAGAGAGAGAGAGGTTCTTTCATTTGGAAAACAAGAGTCTCGTTTATTCTCTCCACTGTGGCTCTTATCCTCCACACACTCTCTCTCTCTCTCTCTCTCTCTCTCACACAAACGTCCTCCTGTTGGGATTTGTTTTTGTAAATAATGACTTTCACAATATTTAATTTTCAAAACTGTTTCCCTGCAAATGACATCACTTACGTTGAACACATGAGGTTGGTATTTCTACGAGTAGTGACTTGCCTTCACTAACACCAGCTGTAAACACTGTTAATACTGAACTACTCACATACTTTAGTGCTTTTACTCAAGGACAACAATGTGGCGCAGCTTAAACAACGCAAATAACCAACAATACAATGTAATCAAAAATAACATTCAAATTTTGCACCATGATGAAGATCATTAGCAGCATTAAAGCACACTGGGGCGGCGCGGTGGCACAGTGGTTAGCGCTGCCGCCTCACAGCGAGAAGGTCCTGGGTTCGAGCGCCGGGTCGGTCGTGGGGTCTTTCTGTGTGGAGTTTGCACGCTCTCCTTGTGTTCGCGTGCGTTTTCTCCGGGTGCTCCGGTTTCCTCCCACGGTCCAACAGCATGCACTATAGGTTAATAGGCGTCTCTAAATGGGCCCCGTAAGGTGTGAATGTGAATAGGCTCCGCGGGATAGGCTCCGGTCCCCATCCCGACCCTGATTGAGTGGCTTGGATAATGAATGAATGAATGAATGAATGAATGATAAAGCACATTGAGTGGAGTTCAAAAACGAAATTAAACGCTTCAAACTAGCTACAGTATGAACCTGAAACCCAGCAGTTCTTTTACGACAAAATAAAGAAATGAAAAATTCTTGTGAAAATGAATAATACTTTTTTGAAAGGAACCGTTGAGCAAGACGGAGCAACTCCCACTGAGGCCTACAGGAGCAGCTCCGGCTTATTTAAACACATTCCCTTTCAGCAGGAGGAAGCGAGATGTGTATTGCTTTTTCCTTTCTTTTTCCCCTCCTTTTTTCTTTTTAATTTCTTCTCTGTTTACGTGGTTTCACGCAGCACTCCATTAAAACCGAAAGCCCACGGCTCTATTCAGGCGCGCCGACGTCGTGGAGTCCTCCAAGCCAGCCGCTTCTCTTTGTGGTGCACGTAGCGGGTAAAAATCCATCTAATAGGATCCGCTGACGAGCCAGGCTCTGGGTTTTTAGCGTGGAGGATTAATGCCAGGCTTCGTATGTGGGATGACACACGCAAATACATGAACACACACACGCAAATAAATAAGCAAACATCAAACGACGGAGAGGGAGGCTCGGCGGAATCCAATTGGGGGAGATAATCAGGGCGGTGCTGAAGTGGAGCACGGGGCGCGGAGATGGACGGGACGGGCGGTGCGATTAGAGTGGCGTCTCGGCGGAGGCAGGGCGGAGGTTATGTGGAAGGGACTTATTTTTTGTGTTTGAGAAAATGAAGAAAGAGATGCGGCCGAGGGGCTTTTCAAGACGATTAAAAGCATCTAAACTCCATCCTCCGACTACATCTCGCTGCTGCCGAGACTGTGCTGTGATGCGGTGAGCGTTTGCCGCACGGGCGCAGTAGCCAACCAGATGCCTCCTCAGCCGATTCAACACCAATCGGTGAAAACCCTGCATTTTGAAAATAAGTGTCATTGGAACAGTGTAATGAGGAAAAGACAGGAGGCAGAACTGGAGGTTGCAGAGCTCAAGATGTTGAGGTTCTCTTTGGGAGTGACGAGGATGGATAGGATCAGGAATGAGTTCATCAGAGGGACAGCTCATGTTAGATGTTTTGGAGATAAAGTCAGAGAGGTCAGACTGAGATGGTTTGGACACGTCCAGAGGAGAGACAATGAGTGCATAGGTAGAAGGATGCTGAGATTGGAGCCACCAGGCAGGAGGCTGAGAGGAAGACCAAAAAGGAGATTTATGGATGGGGTGAAAGACGACATGAAGTTAGTTGGTGTGAGGGTAGAGGATGCAGAAAATAGGACTAGATGGAGACAGATGATTCGCTGTGGCGACCCCTGAAGGGAAAAGCTGAAAGAGGAAGAAGAAGAAGTGTTTTTTTACACTCAACATGACCTGTGGAAAAGTAGTTAGTTTCTTCTGAATCTACAGCAGTTACAGTTACAGTTAAAGCTACAGCATTTTTAAAGTAATTATTTACTTTTAAATCTACAGTATTTCATGAGTGATTACTTTTAAAGATACAGAACTGTACAAGTAGTTCCTTTTGAAGCTAAAGCGTTTTGAAAGTGGTTATCTTGAAAGCTACATTTTAAAAGTAGTAGTTACTTTTTGAAGATAGAGTATTTTAAAAGTGTAAAACGTGTAAAAACGTATCAATGTGCGCATGCGTGACGTTTCGGAGGACCGATGCGTTCACATTACAGTCAGATACAGGTCACTTGTAGTTATGAATGTGAACCGTCAAATAGACAAATCCGATCTGAGCAAAAAATCAGAATTGAACGATGTGGCTGGCAGTGTGAACGTAGCCAAGAAGGTACCTGACAACAGGGGACAGTACCCTGATGGGGTACAGCTGATGCAACAAAACATTTGCACCTTTTTGTGCTGATTCTAGTCCCTTGGTTGGTCAGTGTGCAGTGTGCTGCCTCGTTCTTCTGGTGTGATTTGCACATCAGGCTCTAGGTCTCCAGCTGTGATAAAAGGGGGGAGAGAGAGAAAATTCATTATTCATTTTGCTGTAAATGCAGGCGCATGAGCTAATGGAGCGAACGGCATAATGCAATAAAAATACAGCAGGAGGATATTTGAGAATATTTTATTTTCGCTGAAAGATAAGGCCTAATGAATTATCACACTACCCAGCGGCCCACGGACGTCTTTATTTCTTGTAACGGACCGTCTCTCGGTTATTAACGGCCCTCCGAATCCTCGCAAATAAGCACACGGTTTTACGTCGCTCGCCGCGCTCGGACAACCGCAAGGTAGCAGGAGAGGCGTCAGCTGGTTTCCCAACATTTCCACAACAAAGTAGCGTGAAAGATTGTTGGAGAACCCAACAGTTTTATCTGCTGCCATGTCAGAATATGTGGGATTAATAAAAGCGATGGAGAGAGAGAGAGAGGGAGGAAGAGTGAACAAGTGAATAAACAGCATGAATGAAAGAGCATGAAAATAGAAAGTTAGATAGATAGATAGATAGATAGATAGATAGATAGATAGATAGATAGATAGATAGATAGAGAAGATAAAAGGATGAATTAATTGTGCAAACTCTCCCATGCTTCAGTTTTCCACACAAGTTTCATGTTGAAGTTCGACCTTCCCATGTTCCCCTTCTTCCTCCCCTCCTCACTGATCCCTTCAGTCAGCTCCCGTCCTCCTCCTCCTCTTCTCCTCCTCTCATCCTCCTCTCCTCCTCCTTGTCACATTTTCAGGCTGGCCGAACAGTGCTGGGAACACAAAGAGCATTATGCATGAGGCCCAGAAGGTCTCGCCACTCGCTCGGCGCTGTCACCCTGCACCAGGCTCCGTGAGACGTCACCGAATCCGCCTTTAAAGGCGCTGCTCCGTCCCCCATCATGCACATCAAAGCAGGAACGTTGGCGCAACGAAACCCGGTAATCAACATCCAAACAGCGGCTGGGTGAACGTGAAGTTTCGGTCGAGACTTTTGCCCTCGTCGTAAAGTCTTGAATTAAACGTGTGTGTGTGTGGAAATGAATTTTAACAGAGAAATTAGAGTGACGTGAAGTGTTGTTAGGTTCAGATTACTTTAGATTTCTTACCAAAAATGAGTAGTAAAAGTTGGTTTTATTAAGTATACTTCTTTATGTCCTTCTTTTCACACCATCTTTCTTTCTTCTTTTTCTTTCATTCCTATGTCCACCTCTTTCTTTCATTTTATTCTTTCTTAATTTCTTTCTTTCTCTCTGTATAAACAGTAGTGTGTCTTCATCTTTGAGAAGTGCTTGTAAAAAGTTCTTTCTTTCTCCACTTCTGTCGTTCTCTTATTCTGCACCACATTCTTTCTTTCTTACGTTGTCCTTCCTCCTCTCGTTATTTGTCTTCCTTTCCTCAGTAGTGTAGCTGACGTCTATATTAAATCAGAAGCGTGTCTGTAGCGTTGCTACAAACCTACAAACGTTCTTCTTCAAAACGTACAGCAGCTGCAACACCAGTTAAGAAGTAACTGCAAAGAAAATTCTCATTCGAATAAATATAGTTTAGTCTCAGTAAAGTTGGAGGCGCTAATCTTAGTGCTAATAGGTGTGTTTAAAACTCGAACGCCCCAGAGCCCCGCGCTTTGGCAAGGTTAATTACCGGCGGGTTCCCCGAGGGGCTCGTGAGCAGGCGATGTGGACTTAAGATAGCGTAAGACACACGGGGATGAAAACAAGGTTAATGGGACACTGGTAGCTGAGCTCCACTTGGCCGTATGTTGTTTACTTCCAGCGCGTTACCATATGTTGCTGTTAAAACTCACTGACAAATATTCTACAAACCCACACTGGCAGCACACGAGGTGAAGTCTGTTCTTAAAACACCGCTTTTAGTGTGGCATTAGGGTCAAGTTTTAAAAAATGCTGCTGAGTGATGGTGATGTCGATGATGATGTTGATGTCGACAGTAAATAAAAATACATTAAAAAAATCAAAACCAGTAAATCCTGCAATATTTACATGATAGAAAAGACATGAAAGGATGAAAGATGATCAGTTATTTCTCCACCTTCATTTCCACCTTCTTTCATTTTTCATTTCTCTTTTCTTTTCTTTTTTTACCTTCGTTGCTTTCCTTCTTTCTTTCTCCACAGTTCTTTTCACCTCCCTCTTTCTCTTTTTTCCACAGATCATTATCTTTCTTTTTTCGTTTCTTTTCATTTCATCTGTTCTTTTCTTTCCACCTTCCTCTTTCTCTGTATGCCATCTTTCTTTCTTCTTTTCTCTTTTCTTTCTCTCTTTTGTAACTTCTTCACCTGTTTTTTTCTCTTTTTTCACACAATCTTTCTTTCTTTTTTCTTTCTTTCCTGTGTCAAACTATTTATTTCATTTTATTTTCTCTCTCTCTCTCTCCCTCTCTCTCTCTCCCTCTCTGTGTACTTGTTTCATTTCTCAGTCTCTCTCTCTCATCCAGAATTGAGATGTGATGAGATGATTGTGGACGATGCAGTGAGAGAAGGTCGTTGTTGGAATCTGGAGTGAGGGGTAAGGTGCGTTCCTCGTCTCGGTGCAGATGAAGTTGACCGATGAAGGCTTTTTGAAATGAAGATGGACTCGGCGTGTCCTTCATCTTCACATCTAAGCTCTCTCCTTCTCTCTCTTACTCTTTCTCTCTCCCTCGCTCGCAGATGGTGGGTGGCGAGACGAACAGCAGGAGACGGGTTTCATATCAGTCGGGAATCTCCCACCAATCCCTCGTCGTTGTTCTCTGTAGTGGAGTTTGCGCTCCACTGTGGCACGAGTCCACAAGAAAGAGGCTGGACCGTGTTTGGGCTTTCAAAACTCACGCTTTTGTAGTTTGTCTCCCTATGGAGTTTAAACAGAACACAAAAAGACGGTCAGAATCTGCTTACAAACTTTGCTGGCCGCAGATTTAGTTCAAGACATAATGCACAACATCACATAAAATTGTAAGGAATTTAAAGCAAGTTGGACACAACACAAGCACTAAACACAATGCTGACACTTTTCACACCTAAAATCTGACCTTCGGCTCAAAGGGCAAACGCCCTAACCGTTAATCTACCAACTCCGTATTTTTACTGTAGACAAATATTGTTTAATAGTTTAATAGTTTAATAATTTCGGTCTCCTTGATTAGTAATAATCAGTATCGCCCCTGAAAAATACCAATTGGTCAAACCCCAGTGCTTAAAAAGGATGAATTAACCAGTTTTATCAGGTGGGTTTTCTTATTCGTCCTAAATGTTGGTGCCAAATTTCATTTTTACAGCAGTCATATATGGGTGTGATATTAACAAATAAAAATAACAAAAGCACTTGCGCCTCATTGCATGGGGTGTAATATAAGATACTTATTTTTGGTTTCTGTATGATCAGGACGAGCGGGAGCCAGTGCGGTTTTATTTATTACTTTTCTTTTGCAACGCCAGGGTCACCGACAGCGGTCCGGAGCTCAGACGCGTGTCTTCAGTGGTGAGCTCGCCTCCGGCAGCAACGCGAGCCTCGACTGGATTTCTGCAGAAACAAACAGGGTCACTTCACACAAGTCAACAAGACAGTGACGAGTGGCAGCGGTTGGCATCGTTATCTCACAGAGCGAGAGAGAAGGAGTGAGAGAGAGAGGGAGTCTGATCCTCCAAACTCTGCAACCCTCCAGGCAACGCTTCACAAAGCCAACTCTCAGTCTGTTAGGGGCGTAACAATACATCAACCTACGCCAATACATCGAGTCAATGACTAACGATCCTATAGCATCGATCCAAAATGAAAACATTGATCGTATCGTAACAGACTTTTTGATTTCGGCAAACGACAAGTCGTTGAATCGATATAGTGTCGTATCGTGATGAAACTTTTGATTTATACTCCTACCGTCGCTTCTGTTCACCTGCAGCGTGCTGCAAAATGAGGCCCATTTAATTTCCCTTCTTTCCTCGAGTTCTCTGCTCCGAGAAGAATGAGGAGAAACGATTCTGCACAATCCGTCTTCAGATGCTGCTCCATAGTCGATAATCTGACATCGACTTTTCATTTTCATGCTGCGTTACGGCAGACGGAGGCTCCGAGCTTTTATTACAGGGTATTGAGGGACTCTGTACTTATCCTCACAAAAGCAGCAAGTCGACATTCAGCTTCATTCTACAGTGCTAACAGAGTCATACCTTTCAATGGCAACATGAGCTGACTCCGATTTTGGAAAAGTGAATACGGCTGCTGTTCGCACCTGAAAAGTCAGTACGGCTCAGAAAGATGCTGTTACTTTTAGTTAATTGGATTATGGCTTGACTGATAGGGATTTTTTAAGGGTTGATACTAATACTTTCTACCGATATAGTATGTCTGCTGGTCTGGAACCAGTGTCAAAAAACTTGAGTAAGTTTACAGTAGGCTTCAAGAGATGTAGGACCAGGGCAATCAGGATTGTAAAAGACTCATCTCATCCCGGAAACGGACTTTTTCATCTTCTGCAATAAGGCAGAAGGTTCCGCATCATCGTGGCCGAAACAGAGAGACTCAGGAGGAGCTTCTATCCTCAGGCCATCCGTTTTCTAAACCAGGACATGCCTTTCTAGGTCTCAATTCTGCTGTTACATACTGCTAATACATACCTCATATTGTTATGATAACTTATACTGTCCGCCACTTTTTACTGTCTTATTTCTGCTATTACATACGGCTATATAAACCTCAATTGTGATGATCATTTATACTGGTTGCCACATTTCACTGTTCAAATATCACATGCTTCTACTCTGTCTGCTGAGTACAATGCTGCAGTTGCACTCGGCACTTTAAAAACATCTCATTGCACCTGTCATCTGTCTTAGCACAATTTTGTAAACTCAGGTTAAAACTCTGCACATGGAACTTTATGGAACTTTATGTACCTTATTGTATAATATATAGTTTTATTTTTTGTCCTATTTCCCCAACCTCCTTATTTAAGTTTGTATTTAAGTTTGTAAGTTTGTATTTGTATCTCTATTTTGTTTTTTTTCTAATTTCACAGTTAAAAGAGCGGATCAGGATACATTTCACTGCATGTTGTACCTGTATAATTTGCATGTGACAAATAAAGAATCTTGAATCTTTAATCTTAAAAGTCATGAGGAACATGTGGGAATTTCTGCTGTAAAAAAGATCATTGGCATCAAAGGTTTAAAGTTAAAACATTTAACACAAAGTTTAACCACCAATCAGATGCAATGCAGGGGATATTCCTCTAGATCACGAAGTGGTGATTTCATTTGGAACTCAATCAGTGCTAAATTTTAAAAATGAACTTATTAAATATTTTTTGTATAAAACAATAAATATTGGCACTGATAATTTTTTAGACCAGTAATCGGTCCAGCCCAAGTTTATAGACTCTTACAGAATTCAAATCTCCAATTTTGTCATTAACAAATGCTTTTGCACTTAGTACTAGATAAAATTAAGAATTCAGAATTAAGGAGCTTAAAATAAGGTGTTTAATTTTAGAAATAAAAAAATAAAAGGTTGCAATGCATGCGATTTTGGGTCTGTGCTTTTGGTAGTGCATTTTTTAATATATATTTTAAAAAATAACCAATAATGATAATTTTAAAAACAATTAATATTGGCACTGATAATCGCACAACAAACACTTTTCTGCACATAAACCGCACAGTTTGACTGTGTATTAGAAATGTAAATAAATATTCCCTCTGTCACTCCTGAGGGAACATTTGGGACGTTAGCCAAGTTGGTGTGAATATTTAGTGAGCGAGTTTGGATGGCATCCATATACAGTATATATATATATATAGATAGATAGATAGATAGATAGATATGTATTGCAATGTAATGTCACAGAAGCCAGATTTCAATGAATACAAACTCAGATACACACACACACAACGCTTTTTATCATGGATTCTTGTCGCTTATTAATGCAAATTCTCCACCAGCTTATGCTAATTTATGCTAGCACTTGATGCCGGCATAACACTGCAAATCCCATATGTGAGCCCGCAGAAATTAGCATTAGCTAGCAGAAATTAGCATTAGTTAGCGATGGGCGAGAACTCAGTATAAACGCAAGTTCGAGTACTCATTCAGATTGTACCACTGAGGTACTCATGAGCAAAGTACTGTCTCCCAGCACTGCCAAAAAGTTGCCCACTGCTTCTTCATGGATGGGTCAAATGCAGAGCTCACGTTTGGTTGTGGTGCACTGTGTGCTGTGCTGTGTTCAAGATGAATAATCACATTCACTTCAATCTCACTAGCATTTCTATGATAGATAGACAACAGTGTGTTATTGTTAGAATTTGGTAGTATTTTTACAGCAATTTATTTCAGTTTGCCTCATATGACGAGAGCGCACGAAAGCTCGGATTGTTGACTATAAAGGCTGCATGTGGATTCATAACCGTATTATCAAACTTCAAAGCGACGACTCGGCCGATACGAGAGGTGAAGCTCGTCAGCGGCATACAATGGAGCGCTCGGTTGGCTCATTTTTAACTCGGAGAAACCATGGTTACGTAGTCAGCATGAGTGGAATACGTTCAGTATGTATCTCTTCCACTTAATGAAATATGGATTCCGGCCTGGTTAACGCTTCCCGGAAAAATGTGCATAAAAAAGCCAGAGAGATCAGACTGGAGCCGAGAGCAGAATAAACATGAAGGACTGAATAAAAATGGAGCGAAATCTGCCTATTTGTTCTGTTAAAATAGTCAAATGCAGAATGGAGGGAAGAGAGAGAGAGAGAGAGTGACAGGGAATGAGTATGCAAAATAATAATATAAATGGGATGTATTTTTGCTGACACCAAGCATTTTGAATCTCTCTACCTCGTATCCTCTTTCTCTCTCTGTTACTCTCCCTTTCTCTGTATGTTATAATAACAGCATTTTTTATTATTTCTTTGCTCTTTTTTGTATGTCAAGATCTTTGAATGTCAAGGGCTTTCCGGAGAGTAAAGTGGAAAGAGAGAGAGAGAGAGAGAGAGAGAGAGAGATGGTGAATGTGGATTTTTTGCTTATTCAGTGGAGCTCAAATCCCAAATCTCTTGTCAACTGAGGTCAGAATAAGAAATAGGAGAATAAATCAGATCTGATAAAATGTTCATTTTTATGCATTTATTATATGTGTTCATAATTGGAGACTGCAATGACGCAGTTCCCGTTATCGGATTTTGTGGCCTGTTGATAAATTGCAATATAATGTGCAACGCATGTTTAACAGTGTGTTTAGCACAAGTAACTCCACAAATACACAATACAGATGATTAAGACTTGTTAAATACTCTATATTTGCACTTGCAGTAGTTAGAACTGTTGTATTTAATGTCATGTTGTCTTGTCTGTTACTTACTCTATAGGTTGCTTCACATCTACCAGACTTCACTTAATCATTCATTCATTCATTCATTATTTGAACGACTTAATCTCTATCTGGACTGTGGGGCCCGAGTCTATGCCGGAACTCAGGGATGCAGTGGTGGTAGTGATGAAGGTAGGACTCGAACCCACAACCATCCAGAGGCAAATATCCTAACCACTAGACCACCACCCCTCATCGTTTTACAAATATCAAGCTTAGCTTCCATCATCTGGAAGTGTAATAATGTAATAGTTAGGGAGTTAGCCCCATGATTGGAAGGTCGCTGATTCAAGTCCTGGCACGGTAAATGTACTCATGAGTACGGTACCATCCCCAAGCCACTGCTTCCCGGGCGCTGCCAAAAAAGCTGACCACTGCACCTTCATGGATGGATCAAATGCAGAGGTCATATGTGGTTGTGGTGCACTGTATTGTGCTGTGCTGTGTTCACAACAACAAATAATTACTCACTTAAAAGGCATCATTAAAAGGGTTGTCTTGGCACTTTCCTGGTTGTCGTTGGAAATAGGAAAATACTCTTAATGTCAGGGATGGTAAAATAAATAGCGCACACAGAATATTGACATATCAAAGAGGAGCTTTTTGGCACTGAATGAGCACTTTTGTGCTTATTTTTGAATTATTTTTGTGTATTGCATTACAAAAAGGAAAGATTCCAAGTCGTGTATGAAAGTGTTGCCTGAAGACATTCTGTGACAACATGAAAATCAAAAAGGCAGCTCGTCATTGTACAATATTTCTTTTGTCCACCTCTTTCAGGGTTGCATTTTACACCGTAATAAAAGTTGTGTGAGTGTGTATGTGTTGCCATTGCTTTGGGATTCAACAGACAGTTCTTTCATAAATAAGGGATTTGTGAAGATAATAACACACAGGTCGCTTGCTTTTGGGGGGCTTTAAATTGGGGTCTGTAGTCATTTTGAAGTCACCGTCTATGTTTGCTTCTCCTTAATAAATGTCCTATTTGTCCTCCGACACAATATACACAACATTTCCCAAGCGCCATGAGAAAGTGTTCACACTCATTCCCTCTTCAGTCCACATCCCATATTGCTTTCATCCTCGTCCGCTCTACCTATTATTTTCACTCCCTCTTACATATGCACAGAATCACTCACCAGAACCTAATAATAAAAAAGAGAATCTGACAAAAAATAGTCCACGCCATCTGCCCCATGAAGCATGGCAAGAGCGATTCCAAGGCCAAAGTTGACCAGTTTCAATTATGAGATGTTGAAATTAACAGATAGTGAAGAATTCCTGATACACATAGTCAAAATAAGTTACGACAAAACTCAAAATATGAAAGACATTTAAATGTTAATCAAAAGAGATTTGATGAAATTAGCTTTTACCCAACTGCTGCTAAAAGCAAAGCAAAGACGTGCGCTTTAATTTGGTCATATTAGAATGAAACTTGTTACATTACAAATGAGTAGAATAAAATTTTCAGTTAAAATATTTTTAGTTCCTGCATGATTTCATTTGTATTATGTTTTCAAACTGTTTTCAACAAAAGGTGGAACACAGCAAGAGAAGGTGTGTGAAAAGTTGTAGTGAAAATTATACCAAAAAATACAAAATGTCCTCATCCTCTGATGGAAATTTGTGTTAAACAGAATCATTACTATATATTTATTTTTTAAAGCAAAAGTATTTCTCTCGACTTTGTCTCTCTCATGTCACCCATTCTTTCTTTCTTTCTACATCCACCTCTTTCTCTCCTGCTTCCTCTCTTTTTTCACCCTTTCTTTCTGTCTGTCTTTTTCCCACCTTTTTCTGCTCCTCTCTCATTTTACACCAACATTCTTTGTTTCTACATCCACCTCTCTTTCTCTCCACTTTCCTCTCACTCATTCCTTTCTTTTTCCCAATGCCCACCTCTTTCTCTTATTTTACACCCTCTTTTCCTCTTCCTTTTTCCCAATGCCCACCTCTTTCTCTCATTTTACGCAAACTTTCTCTCTCTTTCTTTCTTTTTCTCTGTGTCCAACTCTTTCTATCATTGTACACCATCTTTCCCTTTCTTTTTATTCTTTTCCCCCATGTCCACCTCTTTCTCTATCGCTCTCTCATTTTCCACTCCCATTCTTTTTTTTTCTTCTTTCTCTTCTTTCACACTCATTTTAAACCGGAAGAGCCCGAGTGTGCAGTGCTGCTAAGCTGCATCCAAACGCTGTATTTTAGAATGAACTGTATGGAGTGAGACATGTAATCTAACATTAACACATGATTTACATTTTTATTAATAACTCTATCACAACAACTCTCGCGCGGCAGGGGAGCCACGTGGCGCCAGGTCGCGCGCGAGTTCCGGCTTTAAGGCTGCGCGCGCCGCGCACGTGTCCTGCGCTCACTTCCGCTACAACATGGCGCTCCCCGCAGCGGGTCAGGCGGCGCTCAGAGGACTCCGACAGCTGTTATTACACAAAAACAAGGTGACTTTTACACATTTTATTACACAAAACTCTACATGAACTCACTCCTCACCGCACTGCGGCCGTCACTCCCGCCTCGGCTCGCTTTCTGCTGCTGTCAGGTGCGATGAGCAGACGAGACACTTTTACCACACGTAAACTAACATAGAATCATCTGCCGATTATTAACGTCTTAATAACGTCACAAATGAATATTAATCCCGCAAAGAGCGTGTGTTTAAGCGTGGTGCGGAGTCTGAGCTTCATGGCAAGGTTGTTTGGCTGGTGAGGTTGGACTAAAATAAGGTGCAAACTGTATATAATGTATGTAATTCGTGTCACGCATATGATCTTCTTTAACCCTCACCTTTGCACCCTAATGCACTTTTGTCCTGGTAAGGTTTGTTATTAATTTTATTAATATTGCATGTTCCAATAAGTTTTCATTGAGCCATATTCAAATATTACCTGTTACTGAAAGCATTAACGAAAACCTCATTACTGAAGTTGAATTAAGAATGAAGTATTTCTGGTCCCTGCATTATGGTTGGGTGGACTGACGGATAGATAGATAGGTAATAATAATCTTTATTTATATAGCACCTTTCATACACAGAAATGCATCCTAATGTGCTTTATGTAAAGTATTAAATCAATCAAAAAACAAAACAAGAAGCAACTAGCTATTAGAGAAGTAGCATTTGGAGTTTAAATAAGCAAACATAACAAATAATACAGATAAAAAGAAATAAAAGATAAACAAATACTATTAGTCCTGATTAATATTTACGTAAGCACTAGCGCATACACCTACACAAATGAATAAAAATCAGAGCATGCAAAAAATCAGACAAACAGAACAGCATTACAAGAGAGTTATAGAAGCAACAGTTAACTTGAATAATAATGTAAATAAATAAACTAAAGACATGATGTAAATAATATAAATAGTATATATGATATGTTGATTTAAATAAATATGCTATAAAAATGGACAGGTAGTAGCTAAAAAAATGCATGCACATTACACAGTAAAGAACTAAATAAAAGCCAGGGTAAAAATGTATATTTTCAACTGTTTTTTTGTCTGGTTTTTTTTACGTGTTGCTTATTGCAAATCTTTGGTGACATATTTCTTGTTATTAGGATTAGGAAGTTTAGGAAATTTAGTTCTTCTGTACTGTGTTGTCCCGTGTTGTCTAATCACGGCCCACATGGTTTAACCTCTCGTCAAAAAGTGCAGATAGCGCAAGAAATACAGGGTCCAAAGTTCATCTGCTGTGTAAAATCACTCTCGTTTATTTGGTTTCACACACATACACACACTGTCCTTGTGGCTTTCTTTAACTTTTACTATGAATTAAGATGAACAAAACCCAAACTCTGAACTCATCAGCATCATTTTACTCCCCTATCTTTAGCTCACATTTATTCCTTCTCTTACTTGCTTTGTGGAAAAGGTCAAATGGTTGTCTGAACTATGGCTGTTTAAGCAACAAGCTGATCTGCATCTGTGCCGGTCTCTGTGTGATAAGTTTTGTCCGTCTTCTCTAAGACTGCCTCAGATATGATTAGAGAATCAGAGAATAGTTTGCATATCGTTTAGGATTTGATCAATATGTGTTGTTCAGGGCTAATACCGATACTGATTATTCAGCAAGGAGACTAAGCACTGATTATGTGTCTGCTGTAACGCAAAAATTAATTTATATGCCTTTTAGCGTTTGATTAATTCCTGAGACATTTCCCTCATGTTTCTTAGCACAAAAAGTGCAGCAAACTCGTAGCTTCTGGTGTCAGACATCTAACCAGTCATACAGTACGGTGCCTTCGTCTGTGTTGTTGATTTGTTTTGTTTGTTCATTTGGTTTTTTTTGTTGGTTGGTTTGTTCTTTATTTTGTTAACTCATTGTTTGTTCATCCTTTTGTTGTGCTTGTTGTTCATTTATTAGATTGTTTCTTTTGTTGATTTGTTTACTTTTTTGTTTATCCATTGGTTTGTTTTTTTTGTTCTTTAGTTTTTGTTTGTTGGTTGTTTTTTTGTTTGTTTATTTTGTTCATTTGTTTGCTTTGTTTCTCACTTGGTTTGTTGTTTGTTTGTCCATTCATTCTTCTTTTTTCTCCATTTTTTCTTTCCTCCCTTCCCTCTCTCCTGAACACACTTATTTTAATTGCCTAACCTGCCGGAGCCCAACCTCCATTTTAGTGGCATTTTCTAACATTGTAAAAATACTGTATTGTAAACGGGAATTTGCTTTTACTGCGTCAGTTTTGTCATTTCTACTCTTGCTCAGTCTTCTGCTGATTACACAACACATTCTCCTTTAAGAGCAGAAACGAAACCCAGGCAAACATGTAAAGTAGGTGGTGAAGCATGGGAGGAGAACATAGCCAAAAATACTAGAGTAAATAAAGTTAACTCGCGGCCTTTTGACCTCGGCAGCCTACATTTTGTAGGTTGGGGGATATTTCTGAGTCGGCCTCAGTTTCTCCGGTTTTCTGTCCTTGCTGTGATCCCTAAATAGTGCTAAAAGGGCTGTTGGCACATGAAACATTGGCACGGGGTGTGGAGACTCATGCTCGAGTGAGTCCTGGATTAACTGCCATTTTCTCTTCACTTCACTTTGCTGTAAGGTCACATTAACCCCAAATCTCTCTTATAAATCTCGCCTCTTATGAAGTTTGACAGTAGGGAATGAAGCAGTGTGGTGCAGGGCAAAAGTTTGGGTTTTGGTTTTGATGGACTGCTCTGCTCTGCCAGAGGGACGAGTCTGAGAGAGTTGCTGTCCAGAAGTGCAGAATGACTGCATTTTATAGCAAGTAAAGGTTTCCCATATTTACTTGCAGCGTCGCTCTGAAAGCACTGCTTTAGCCCTGTCGGCTTTTTGGCCCAGATGTTTTGTCATGTCCAGCAGATGTGATGGACGTGGGCGCTGGATAATGTTGGCTCTGGGGGAAACGGGATCGCTCGAGCTTAAAGAGTCCAATGTGTATGTGAGTGTGAGAGTTCGTTTCAACTTCTACAAACTTGCCATTAATAAAAGTTAATATAATTAAAAAGAGAGAAGCTGTTTCAAATCTGCAGTAAACTGCTTAAATTTAGTTCTGTGGAGAATCACATTCATAAACGGTGCAGATTAAATTAATGAGAGCGACCGCATCACTTCATCTGCTTCTTTACACGTCAGATTTACTTCAGAAAAATCAGACCATCCAGTCCTACCACACCACCGTGTCCGCTCTAGAGATGAGTAATTAATTGAAAATTAATCGAAATTGACGTTCAGAACCTCTACTCAGTGTAATATAGCCCTGGAAAATTATTTCAGTGATTTTAAAAATCCTGCTTTTTTAAACTTTAAAACATTTATTCTTTCATTAGACAATTAATAATTTGAGTGTAATTACAGTAGAAACCTTTAATAGCAAAAAGCTAGATAAAATAAACCCTTATTAATCGTAATCCAGGTAAAATGTTCGATTAAATATCGCCCAGCCCTAAACACTGCTCTTTTCATCTTCTTCATTCATAAGCCAGCAAACTTTGTTGTGTTGTTGTTGATGCTCCTGCAGCAGCAGGAGGATAAAATAAATAATTAAATAAATAAATCCCGGCCGGTTTTATCTCGCGGTCCAGGCGGGAATTTTCGGCGTTAGATTGGCGTTTATCGGGCATCGAGCGGCTGGCGTCGAGGCGTCGAGGCGTCGCTCTCCGCATTGTTGGCGACAAACGGCGGAAAATGGAATTGGAGCTGTCATAGCGAACGCCACTGAATCGCCACGATAGCCGCCTGTCACTCTCACGTCCTCGGTTCCGGAACAGCGGACAGCGAGCGCGCTGATCATCAAACTCATATCTCGGAGTACAGCTCTTAAGAAAAAGAAATAAATAACAGAGAAAGGTGTTCCAGAAACGGGTTTGGCTAGACGTCGGCCGTCGGAAGTCTCCGGATTGATGACGCGACAGCTGCGGAAAGTTTGTCCTTCAAATGCCAAGTTCCGGGCAAAGAACTTTAACCCAGAGATGATAAGATGTGGTTAATAGTAGATATGAACTAGGACTGCACAATATATTCAAAATGTATCGTCATCATGGTATCAACTTATACATATATATGTATAGATATAAAATATACATATTGCAAAGAGCGCTTGAACTGCTTGATTGCGTAAAAATATATGTGGCCAATCAGATGGAGCCCAACTGCCCCGAACGCCCGTCCCCATGTAGATGCAGTAACACCTCGGATTCATGTCTTTTTTTAAGTTACGTCACTAATTTTAAAATTATTATGGAAAAAATAACATTTAATAAAAATCACGTAATAATTTTATGTATGCTATTTAAAAATAAGTGCATAAGTGTAAATAACCAATAACAACCCTAATATATCATAAAATCAAATGTTTAATACATAAAATACTATAAAAGGCACAAAAGATGAGTTACGATGCTTCAGCTTAGGATTTCTTGATCTCCGATGTTGTGATATTGTGCATCCCTTACTACAAACTGAAGGGAATATTTCATCTGCAGTCCTTTACGTTAATTAATTAATTAACTCATGATTTAACTAGTTAATGTTATATTACTATTGTGCTTTTCTAGACCTCACAGTGCTTCATTAAGAGTCTTTATTGACTTATTGACTATATTGTTCTTACGCAGTTTTCATCAAGATCCAGACTTTTATTTTTAAGACCAGTGTTTGATTATTTGAGTTTTTTGTCAGACTGATTTAAAGCCGTTAAATTCTCTGAGAGCTTCATGAACCCACTTTTTAAAAAACTTTATAATCTTATGCACCACTCAACATTTGCCATGAACATTTCTCAAATAGTTTCCAGGAAGTGCAGGGTTTGGTAATAATTTACTACGCTCGCAGGATGACCTGCACAATTCTGGAAAAAATGTCAATCAGGATTTTTAAATATATACACACTGTGTCTATATATGTATATATGTATACAGTACTGTGCAAAAGTTTTAGGCAGGTGTGAAAAAATGCTGTAAACAAAGAATGCTTTCAAAAATGGAAGTGTTAATCATTTATTTTCATCAATCAACAAAATGCAGTGAATGAACAAAAGAGAAATCTAAATCAAATCAATATTTTCCATATTTGGTGTGACCACCCTTTGCCTTCAAAACAGCATCAATTCTTCTAGAGTACCTTGCACACAGTTTTTGAAGGAACTTCGGCTGGTAGGTTGTTCCAGAAACTATCTTGGAGAACTAACCACAGATCTATAATCCTATAATCCTGCAAATAATATATTGACTATAATCCTACAAAAATAATATAATGACTATAATCCTACAAAAATCCTGACTTTGTGCAAGTGTACCTAGAAAAATTGATGCTGGTTTGAAGGCAAAAAAGGTAATAAAAAAGGTAGATTTTTCTTTTGTTACGCTCACTTTAAAATTTTATCATTGATAAAAATTATATATATATATATATATATATATATATATATATATATATATATATATATATATATATATATTTTTTTTTCCCAAAAGCATTCTTTGTTTACAGCATTTTTTCCACACCTGCCTAAAACTTTTGCACAGTACTGTATATGTGTGTATATGCTTTAGAGATAAACCCGATATTACTTTTTCCAGGGCCGTGTCGATACCCGATTATTAACTAGTTAGCAGGGCGATATTTGGAACCGATAATACATACAAAATTTAAATTTTACAGACACCTTTAACTTTTAATCGCTTTTACATTGTTATAAATACTTGTAGACTTTTTTATGTAATTTCAATTAAACTTTAAATAATATTAAATAAAACATTTTAGTAAGATCTCGTGTGACATATGGCCAATCAGAGACTGTTGTGGGCGAGACATTAAATGAAGCTTGAGTCGAGAAAACGGCACAGAGAAGAGGCGAGCCACAGCAAGCGCGCACAGCCTTAATTACTTAATATTGGTGATACTCAAAATTAGACCCTGACACTGATAAACAAAATGCCTAATACTGACCCCGATAATCGACTCAACTGATAATCCGATTCGCCGCCAACCATATATGTACTTAATCTTAGCCTTGATAAGATATTTGATTATTTTCAAAAGTCTATTAGCAATGAAAAAGGAATTATCATCATTAGTAATATTAATAATAATAAAAAGTGATAATAATTCACACACTGTACATGGCTTAAATAAATGCGTTGAGTAAAAGTAAAGAGTGTGTTATGGTGCAGTATGGTTGATGGTCAAGTGTGGCGTTTGAGCAGAAGACTGTAGGTCTGAATCCGAGCAGCGGATGAGTGGAGGATGGAAGGGCGGACGGGGTTGTCGTTTTGGGGGAGACGAGGTGCGTCGACGATGCGGTTTCCTTAGAGCCCGGACTTGAAAGCGGGCTCGGCTCCTTTCATCTGCGTGCGGCGAGAACACATTTCCATTGGTCCGCCCGCCAGGACACAACACAGCAAGTTTTTGCGGTACCGGATTTAGATCATCATTTGGCCAAGAGTTAATAGAGGCGCTGGTGAGGCTCGGCAGCACCGTTTAGACGTTCTCAATAATGTAGGAGGAGCAGCGGTTCCTGTACGCCCAGCTGAGACTTCATCTACAGTACCTGATGGTGGTGGTGGTGGTGGTTGTGTTGGAGTTGGTGTGTAAGAAACTGGCCAGCTCTCTCAGTGTTCAGGTGTTCAACGTCATCACCAAAATACACTCTACACTGCTCCAGCTGCTTCATCAACACTACTGCTGAGATTCTTCTCTCCGTTTCACTTGCTCTGATCATATCACTCTTCTTTACAGGATTTCATCTTCTCACACCTTCATTCCTTTCTTCCATCCATCCATCCATCCTTCCATCCATCCATACTTGGGTCCATACTTCTTACTTACTTGCTTTTTACTTATGTATTTCTTCCTTCCATCCTTCCTTCTTTTCTTCTTTCTTGTCTTCATTTTTTCTTCTTCTTTTCCTCTCTTCCTCTCTCCCTCCTTGTCCTCATTTTTCTTTCTTCGTTCTCTTCTCTTCCTTTCTTCCTCCTTGTCTTCCTTTTTTCTCACTTCCTTCTTTTCATCTCCCCTCTTCCTTTCTTCCTCCTGTTCCTTTTTTCTGTCCTTCTGTACTTTTCTTCCGCCTTTTCTTTTTTTCTTCCTTCCTTCTTTTCTTCTGTTCCTTTCTTCCTCCTTGCCTTCCTTTGTTCATTCTTCCTTCTTTCCTTTCTTTTTTCTTTCTTTTCCTCCTTACCATCCTTGCTTTTCATTACTGACCTCTTTCTCTTCCTTGCCTTCCTCCTTACCATCCTTTCTTCCTTCTTTGATTTTTTGATTCTTTCATCTTTCCTTTCTTCCTTCATTCACCTTTTCTTTTTTCATTTCTTCTTTCCTTCCTTCCTCTTCTATTCCTTTCTTTTTTCTTCCTTTATTTCTCTCTTTCTTCCTTTTTTTGTACTCTCTTTTCTTACTTGCTTCCTTTCTTGTTTTTAACTGTCACATAAACTCCTTTTCCTCCCCCTCTTTCTCTTTCGCTCTCTTGCTCTTTACTTCTTTTCCACCCCAACAGCCAACATCTCTCTCTAACTCTGTTTCTATCTGCTCTGGACTTCCGACACCTGCTCACGCTACTTTCTTTTCCCTTATTAACTATGCTAATTGCTAAGTCATATCTGTGGAGAATTGGCTTTGCCCTCCGTCAGAGTCTGTCTGGAGGAGATTAGACCACACCCACGCCCTTACCCCCGATGCAAATCTGCCCCATCTAAATCCCACCTTTGCTCACTTCAACTCCCCTTCTTTTACACATCCTTTTCAGCTCTCGTCCTCCTTCTGTGTGACCTTGTTGAGCAGTCAAGACTTTTGAGAGGAGAAAAAAGGAGGAGTGGAAGATGGATGGATGGATGGATATGGATGGGCCGGAGGGAGGCAGGAAGGAGGAAATCTGAATCTCATTGAAGTTTGGGACAGATTATATTTGAGCTGATGAAATGCTGGGTTTGCCATTCGACTAAGTTATGTAGAGGGAATTGGAGCTCATCTATTAGCAGTAAATTACTCCATTTGTTTAAAGGGACGCTTTGGTTACAACAGAATGGCTGATCTTCATTTTTCAATGTGCTTCACTGTGCAGTATCGTGGCCGTGTGTGTTTTGTGTGTGTGTGTGTGTGTGTGTCTGAGAGAATAATTGCGATATTTTGCTTTATTTATGTTGCGCATTAGAATTTTCCTGTTTTTCCCCATTAATTTCATTAAGTGGCCGTGTCATCTTCCTGCGCGGCTGTTGCGATTACTTTCCCATTACGCTCGCGTCTACGTGAGTCAGAGGCGTGGCTCTCGGAGTAAGCTGCTGTTGTGGGGTGTGGAAGTGTAAGAGGTCAGACCAAAAACAAATTGACTGACTACCGTTACATTATTTAATGGGGACGCCGCGACATGGGAATTATAAATGATCACCGATATCAGCGTTTTAGCCTCGATAAATAAGGAGGCAGAGTTGATCGCGTAAAGGCGAATTTGCTGGTGAGCGTTCACAGGGTACGACACAAAATTGTTCAGACCAGAAGAGCACGGGCTGTGCGCGTCCCACCTCTGACTTTGGACGTGCTTGGCACAAGCGCCACCTTTCCCACGTGCAATAAAAGTGTCAGAAATCAACAGCTGGAAATATCGGGCAAATCTAAGCATCGGCCTGATTCCAAATATGATTCGATACTATCGCACCTCCCTACGCTAGACCACAGGTGGTGACTTCAGCGATTTTAAACTAATTGGTTTTATTGAAAGTAACCTGCACTGCTAACCATAAATATGCCAAAGATCATTGCTGCTATTTTGCTAATTCCATTCGTGACCCATAGTCGTCTCCGCCCTAACCCCATACACCAGGCGTAAGCAGGCACATGCCTCTCTCCTCTACGCCCGTTATGAGTCCGTCTCCGAGGGTTAAAATCCTCATTACCAGTCACAGGCCGGCTCTAACCCTTTGAAATGACTCTTCTTAATTAGCACCTCCGAATGGTCTCACGGTTAATTAAGTGGAAGATTTCCTCCCGGGGCGTGGGGAAATATTTAAAAAATTAACACGTTTTTCATATTGCTGATTGTAGCTAATTGATTTGTTACATTCGAGGCCTGCACTCGGCTCGTCTCACTGATCTTATGAGCCGGAACGTACACTTGGAATCTTAATGGAGAACGCGAGGCTCGCTCCCGAGACCACCACGGGCGAAGAGCGGAAACAAACCTGCCCTGGCGTGCAACTGCTTACAAAAGCAGCGTCATACAGGAAGCATAATAATTTGCAATCGCCGTCACACATTCACTGATCAGGCGATAGATCATACAATGCCTGTGTTAGAGGTCGGCCGATATGTTTTGTTCAGGGCTGATATCGATTATTATTAATATCTGAAATCTAGGGATGCACCAATCCAAGTTTTTCAGTTTGGATAACGATGCCGATACTTTGGGTATCGGTCGATCCAGAGTATGAGCCGATATTCGTTTTTTATTAGTAAATTGTGTATTTCTTTGTGAGATTATTCTGTTATGCTTAAGGAAAGTTGATAGTTACACATTTTACGGTCAAACGCTTCTCAGTGATCTATGAGGGGGAAAAAATGAACAGACTAAAAGAAAAATAATTGTTAATTAATTAAAATTGAGGTTCAATTCATCGTGATGTTGATTTAATGATATATCTTTACATTTCTAATTTGCATTTTTTGGTTTGATCGCTTTGGGTTTAAAGAGGCCGAGCAGCTTGCCCTTTAATTACATTATCGAAATTAATCACATAATCGAAGCATCGCGATGCAGAATTATATAATAATGACATTGTTTGGCGATTTTCTGACATAAAAATCTAGTTTTAAAAAACCCTCCTGTTCGTATCTGTGCAGTGTGAAATGGCGGAAAAATTGTTTAGGATGCATCGTAGAAACATCAAGATATTGCATCAGATGTATACGTAGTCGTGGAATCGTGAGACCAGTGAAGGTTCACACCTCTAGCAAGGGGCGTAAAATAAGTCCAGTAAGCGGATCTCATCTGACCTCACGTCTGCCTCCTCTGGGACTCTCCTGAGTGTTATTTGCACTGCATTTCTGCTGAGGAAGGCGTCAACCGTCCTCCTCTCCTCCGCTGGCCACACTTTCTTTTTTTTTCTTCCCTCCGCTTCCCCTCTCTTGAGGCCATCTCTCCATCCTCCCGGGCATCTGCCTGCTGCTGTCGGGCTTGGTCTGGCCTTAGCGTTCAGCATCCAGGCGAGGGGCGATCAAAAATCGGCTCTCTTGGGGGCGGTGCCCATCCTAGGGACATCTGTCGGCTCTCGATGCCCCCGTTCTCAAGAGATTTCGGGAAAGAGTTCTCAGTTAATACTTATGCTAATTATACAGTATGGAGGGATGGACACGCTTTTGAAGAGTTCAGTTTTTGTGATTAAGCAATTTTTAATTATGGGGCATAAAGCACAAAGTTCTATGGAGCCCTCTTGTAATTTTTCTTTATAATTAATATATATCTATATATATATATCTTACCAAACAGATTGTGCAGCTTAAACCATAAGCCACAGACAGCTGAAAGTAGGAATGATGTGCATCTCGACATGAAAAGCGCAGTGAGCGTAGGAACGCATGTTTTGACCTCTAGTGGCGCTCAAAATGCTACATTAATTTATGCGGTCTGATTCACTGAGGCGCTAATTATGCAATGCCGCTACTTGAACGATAGGGGCCGCTAAAATGCTACATAAAGTTATGCAGCCTAAGTTGCACAAAGCTGAATTTCTTGCTTGGATCCCGCTTGTTGCCGTTTGTGGCAAGATTATATATTTCATTTTTGTTCGCAGGCTTCGCCATCGTGAAGTTATGCGCTCCTTTTTCGGGTCAGACACAGGTTATTAATGAGCCTTCAAACTGCAGAGAAACGGGCCAGGTTCAGCCCAGATCAGTTCTGGACCAGGCTTTAAGAGGAAATCAAACTTGTCGCATTCTGGTCGATCACGCTTCCCTCTCTTGGGCTCTGACAACACACTGATTATTTATTTTCCGCTCGTTATTGACGTGAATATCCTACGTTCAAGGCGTGTCCTTGATCGATTGTGCTGTTTCTTCCTGCGTTAGGCTGCTGGACGTAACGCTGGACGCTGACCATGTTCTACTGTACTGCGTGTGTTAAATGAAAAGCTTTTTAGATTAAATGTTGAAACATCTTTGTCAGGCCGAGTGGAGACGCTAACCAGATCGATTACACGGAGAGATAGAGAAACTGAATCATTTTTTTGACGTATGAAGGTCTGAATGTTGCTGTGGGTGTTGTAGAATGAATGAGAGAAAATCTTGAAACTCCTGAATGCGGTTTTAGATTTGTTAGCATTATTTGGGTTTTTTTAATCATAGCTCACTGACTGAATTTATTAATATTAGAAATATAAAATTTTCAAAGGTATTAAAATAATTGTCATGGGAAAGATTGCGATTGATTAGAGGTTCTGAATGTCGGTTTCAATTAACAGCTCATCTCTACGTGGTTGTATGTGTGGGTGTATGTGTGTGTGTGTGAGTTTAACTGCAGCTCTCTCCAGGCGGCCTCCAGAGCGCTGATGAAGATAATTAGTGTTGAACCAGCGTCTCCAGGGGAAAGCGGCCGCCTGCCAAGCCCACTTACTGCTCCCTCTCCTGGGGCTTGCTCTCCTCTCCGCTCCGGGGGCCCCCAGGGGCCTCCACCCCGGCTTCCGAAAAACCCAGAGATCAACCCCCCCCCACCCCCACCCAACCATTTCATCATTTCATCAGTTTTAACGCCACAGAAACTTTCACTTTACTTAGCCATAGTTTTAGTAAGCGAGCAAGTGATTATTTGTTGATGTGAACACAGCACACAGAGCAGCACAAGCAAATGTGAGATCTGCATTTGACCCGTCCGTGAAGGAGCAGCGGGCAGCCGACATGGACAACACCTGGGGAGTAGTGCTTAGGGATAGTGCCTCGCACATGAGTACCTCAGTGGTACCTTTTACAGGCCGTGACTTGAGCTGACGACCTTCCTACCATAGGCCCAACTCCCTAACCGTTGCTAGGGATGCACCGATCTGATACGTGAATGGAATATATCGGTCCGTAACGACTCAAACAGCTTGATCGAGTGTCGATGGCATTGATATGACAATAAGCAGAACAAGCGACGCAACACACTACAGCGCCAAAAGCACATCACACCGTTATTCTGTTTAATTTCCTTAACACCAGCTCTCACTCACAATCTCCTGATGGTGTTAGTGCAGCAGGATTAGGGAGCGTCACTAAATTACACAACGGATGGATGGATGGATTGATGGATGTGTAGTAATTACATTTTAGTTACAGTATTTAAGTCTCCTCCACAACTTATTCAGTAAAACCTTGTCTCGGATCCGTCCTCAGGATCGGCCGATACTTGAAACCCAAGTATCTAAATCAGTATCGGAACTGAAAAAGCTGGATAGGAGCACCACTACCAAAGGTTTTAGTGTCGTTAGTCAGGTCTCATTAATAGAGAGTGATTAAAAAGTGAGATGCACTAAATGAAAAAGAATCATTAATCTGTACAGTCGGCCCTCGTTTATCGCGGTTAATCAGTTCCAGACTCTACCGCGATAAGTGAATTTCCGCGAAGTAGGATTTTTATTTATAAATCGAATATTTTTGTAATTAGAGCATAGAAAGCCTGGTTAGATACGGGTTTTAACATTATTAGAGCCTTCTAGACTTGAAATAACACCCTTTAGTCACCATTACACTCGTATTACCCAATATATTAGACAAAAATCATATTATTATTATTGTACATTTAATTACATTTAATGAATATATTTGAAAAAAACGCGATAGAGTGAAGCTGCGAAAGTCGAAGCGCGAAGTGGCGAGGGACAACTGTATATCAGTTTTGAAAAACGATCGATAAACGTAGCAACGTCCAGGCCGGTTAACGGACGACTTCCTCTCCTTTGGTCCAGTCTGTTAGGCTCCAGGCTGTAGTTGGTTGTAGTTTGAGGTGTAGCAGCATGTATTTCGTAGCGCTCTCTCTCGCTAAAGGCTAAGTGGGGTTGAGGTTGGACCTCTGCGTTGAGTGAGTGAGTGAGACGGGGCGAGAGAGATAGAGAGAGTGAGTTTTACTGCCGGCTCAACACTCTCCGTCTCATAAATGATGTAGAGTTTGCCGTCTTCATGGCGTTACTCGCACCGCAGCCTCGTCACTCCACTCGGAAAGAGGCGCTTCCTCAGCAGCAGCAGCGTTAAGTGAGTCTCACTGTCCACTTCTGCTGCATTGTTGAAGCGGCCGTAGTGATACGTGGATTATACACGCTCTCATACACACCTCAGAGTACCGTGTTGGTGAAGTCCATGAAGAGCGTCTCTGTTTAAGAGCAGTGGAACAGATGAGACGGGATTGGGCTTTAATCAGGGCTCAGTTTCTACCGTTATACAGCATCATGTCGAGGTGATGGATCAGGCTGAGAGGTGCGCGTGTGAACGGTGAGGAGTTAAAAGGTGTCATGTCAGGATTTTGAATGAAGGGAGATTTAAGATTCTTGTCACATATGTGTTAATATAAGCGGGGCAGTTGGTAGTGATCAGAGAGTTGCCCGTTCAAGTCCCGGACCGGTAAAAGGCACCACTGAGGTACTCATGAGGAAGGTACCGTCCCCAAGCACTGCTCCCCGGGTGCTGACAAAAAGAGGCACTCTCTCGCTCGCTCGCTCTCTCACTCCCTCTCTAACCTCTCTGTCTCTCTCTCCCTCGCTCTCTCTCTCTCTCTCTCTCTCACTCTTGCGCGCTCTCTCTCTCGCTCTCTCTCTCTCACTCCCTCTCTAACCTCTCGCTCTCTCTCTCTCTCTCTCACCCTTGCGCGCTCTCTCTCTCGCGCTCTCTCTCTCGCGCTCGCTCTCTCGCGCTCGCTCGCTCTCTCACTCTCGCGCGCTCTCTCTCACTCTCTCTCTCTCTCTCTCTCTCTCTCTCTTTCTCTCCCTCCCTCTCTCTCACTCTCTCACCCCCCCCCCCCCCTTACCTTCTGCTGTCCCAACTTCTGACACATTCTCTCTCTCTCATGCCACAGCTTTGTTCTCAGTTTTTGCTGGTGCTCTGGATCACACACACACACACACACACCCTCTCTCTCTCTCTCTCTCTCTCTCTCTCTCTCTCGCTCTGTCTCTTGTGTATAATGAGCTCACCTGACAGCAGCAGAGGAAAGTCACCTCTTTCTTTTTTCCCTCCACTAAAACCTCTTCAATGTCTTTTTAATAACACCAGCAGCTGGAGTCTCCAACACTGCTGCTGAGTGCACACTTCACAGTGCTTGCTCACTACACCCCTCGTCCCCTCCTCGTCCTCCCCATCCCCCGCTACCCCTCTCGGAGGGAGCGGCTCGGCTTCAGAGCCGTTTCAGAAGCACAACGTCTCGGGTAGGGCAGCGCCGATGAGATGCGTGTGATACGGGATATGGGTCCGATACTGACTCAAGCGGCTGGATGTGGTGTGAATTAAACTGTGTGTGTTTCCAGGTTTCTGCACTTGGTACCGTGTGGGCAGTGGTACTGCTGTAAAGTTGGTTTAATGTTCCACAAATTGCAACATATGAGTAACCGTGCGTGTGTGTGTGTGTGTGTGTGTGTGCGCGCGCGCAGCTGGTGAGCCTGAGCCCCAAGAGATGGCTGAATCTTCAGGAGTACCAGAGCAAGAAGCTGATGCAGGACAGCGGTGTTGCAGTGCAGCGCTTCTTCGTAGCTGACACGCCGGCCCAGGCTCTGGAAGCTGCCAAAAGGCTGAGTGAGTTACACGCACACACACACACACACACGTCACTCACAACATCAAAAATGTGTGAAGGAAACTCATCAGTCACTCCAGCTGCTTTCACACCTCATCTTCTAACTCTAGAAGCTAACTTTTCCAAACTGTAACTTTTCAGCACAAAGTATACATTGGGTACCAAGGGTACTACTACTTGTCCCGTTCCCATTGGAAGAAAGAAGCGGAATGCTTTCACACTTCATATTCTAAAACAGAAGAACTTTTTCTAATTTAAACGGTCCAGCACCAAAGGTACTTCTGGTACCAAGGGTACTACTACCTGTCCCATTCCCATTGGGAGAAAGAAGCGGAATGTGTAGCGAATAACTTCAACATGGCTGCTTTAACACTTCATATTCTAAAACAGAAGAACTTTTTCTAATTTAAAGAGTCCAGCACCAAAGGTACTTCTGGTACCAGGGGTACTACTACTTGTCCCATTCACATTGGGAGAAAGAAGCGGAATGTGTAGCGAATAACTTCACCATGGCTGCTTTCACACTTGATGTTCTAAAATGGAAGCTAGCTTTATCCAAACTTAAACTTTCCAGCATCACTGGAACGTCTGGTACCAAGGGTACTACTACTTGTCACGTTCACACTGAGAAAGAGAGAAAGAACCAGAATATGGAGCAAAAAGGTCAACACAGCTTTCCACTTAAGTGTCATCAGAGTGTGCAGTAGTTTTGTGGTAGTGGTCGACTGATTATTGGTCTGGTCTTTCATGATGATTATCGATGCTGATGTTTAACGTATTTATTTATTTTTATATTTTCGTGTTTGCATGTAAATTCAAAACAACTTCAAAAACATTTTCTCTTTTATAAAACCTTTTTTGATTTTTACAGCAGACAGCAATCGAGTTATCATGCTCTTTGAAGAAAAGAAGTCGTTCCCGGAGAAAATAACCCATATCAGTTGATGCCTACGTCTATGGTGTGAAGGCCAGTGACACGCTAACACTCCCGCGGTGCTGATGCAGTAGCGCCAGCCGCCAGAACGATGCGCGCATTCTAACGCAGCACTCCGCTAATGACAAGGATTAGGGTGTTGCCGGGGAAATGCTGAGTCAGCGTCATGCTAACACGGTTCACGACCCGCTCAGGACGATCTTCCTGCCATATGTGACTTCACCTTTCCTCCTACGTTTTTCCTTGTTATTACGGATTCACAGACTCCGTCACAATGACTCACACGACGTGCGTACAGGACTGGGCCCGCTAGGCCGTGTAATCGCATCGAATATTTACAAAATTACAAAGTCACCCTAGAGACCGCGTTCGTTTCAGCATTTTCCTGCAGTACCCGCCAGATTCCCCAAAATCCCCCGCCGCCGCCTCCTTCAGAAATGGACCGGCCCATCTTGGGAATTTTGAAGCCAAAAGGTTTGCCCACCGCTGCTCTAGACCCTGATCCCTCCTCGGCCGGTGTCCCGGCGTCTCGACGCTGCTCCTTTAATCTGCTCTTTATCTCCCCGATCACAACGGGATTTACACTCCTCCTGCCGCGCTCTCCGCTCGCTCCAGCCACCACGAGGACCTGTGGTGGAATCGGCACTTCTGGCGCGTGTGGACACTTGACAGCACGGGAGCGTCTTGCGTTCAACTTCCAAATCTGGCGCAAAAATCGGAAAATGACAAAAAATGGGGCGAATTTCACAACATACCTCCTCAAAGATACTCATATTCAAAATGTAAAAATTCATTAATCTTAAGTATACGTGTGTTTAACTTTAAAATGTCCAGTTTAAGTTTTTATATTCCGACTTCCGACTTTGTAGCTTGTGTTCATCAGAATTCCGACTCCAGTGGTGGTCTAGTGGTAGTGTGGCTGTGCGATATGACCAAAATCTCATGTTCCGATATAACTCCGATTACAATATATATCACAATACAGTACATTTTCTGTAAACTCAGTGGAACACAGAGCAGAATCTCATGTCTGCGCGGGCTCAACTCTGCACATTTACATTACATTAACGTTTTACAGCATTTAGCAGACGCTCTTATACAGAGTGACGTACAACAGTGCTTTATAGTCCACAACTGTTCTTCAGTCTGTAAAGCCAGACTTAAGTCAACACCCGTCATTCAGACCAAGTTACCTCCTTAAACTAAACGTGTTGAAGACGAATGGAAGTTAGTGCACAGGTAACAAAAGAACCACTGGAACACTCCATGCTCGCTAATATGGAAAGGTGCCACAGTTCGTCTATATTTTTAGACAGTTGACAGTAAAATACAGGGCGCTCTAATTTCCCGGTGCTCTTTACACTATTGAGAACGCTGCTTTTTGCGATGCTCTAGTGAGGTGGCTTTAAGGTGAACTGTGGTACATTTGGCGTTCCACAGATCTGAGTGCAAGGATGTGGGGTGTTTGAAGTGCGTGTGTAGGCAGAGTTGAGCCCACAGACACCAGATTTTGCGTGTGGAAGTTCTACCACATTACTAAACGCTAGAGTATAATATGAAACAGTAGACCTTTTCATTCCCCCATCCGCTATGTTTCGTCAAATCACACAGCCCTAAGTGATAAAGCACTCAGTTTACGGAGCGAGAGGACGCTGGTTCAAATCCCCCCCGTGTCCTATCTCGTCAGTTGCTCTCAGGGACTCTGTTCCTTGAAATTGCACTTGATCCCCCCGCCGCCGCCTAAGTAAAGTAATTATTAGAGGGCCATATAAAGCGCCACCTTTTAATGCAGTTTTATGGACTAAAAAGTGCCGTTTAACCACAAATCACTGGAGCGCCACAAAAAGTGGCGTTTTCAGCATCTTAAAAATGGCTGGTATATTAGAGAGCTGCAAAAAAATGCATTTTTAACAAATAAAATGTCATAAAACCGTGTTTTACTGTCAGTTGCGTCAAAATATAGGCAAATTGTGGCACCTTTGGCGTTCCACGTGAGCGTGCGTGTTTGGAGCGCACGTGTAGGCAGAGTTGAACACACACAGAGGCCAGATTTTACTTGTGAAAGTTCCACAGAATTTAGTCGCTTATAATATTGTGATATATCGTTATCGAGATGTAAAATTGTGGTGATATCACACAGCCCTAACTGACCGCAGAGACTTGACGGACACTTGGCCTGCCTTCTGCCAAAGAGCCACTTACCCACGATGCCGTGCAGCTGACAGCTCAATCGGACGCTCTCAGTCTCACTCTTTCTCACACACACACACACACACTTTCCCAGACACACTCAGCTGAGATGCTCCAGCTCGCTATGATTTATTGCACTTGTAACTTTAGAGATTAAACCCGCCCTGTATGGAGAGAGATTCTAAAAAGCGTCTACAGCGAGGTGACGGACTATATTTCCGTTCCTCGTTCTCCCCCCTCCTTTTACTTTTTCTCTTGCACATCTTTTTGTCTCGCTATTCAGAGAAGACGAGGAAGGAAAGTGGAGCAGAGAACAAAAGAGGAGGACTAAAAGTTGCTGTCCTGCAGGGGCGAGCAGGGAATTTTTCACTCGGCTTTAATTTGCTGACTGGCTAAAGGCCCGGGCGCTAACGAAGCCTCACCTGATAGTGTTCCGATAGGAGACAGGGGACGGGAAAATGCAGCCAGACTCGCTGATCTTCATATTTATATTTATACACAGAGACGTGCTGCATAAAACCCAGACAGAAAACGTCCAGAAGAAGTGCTGTGGTGTATCTTCATTTTCTCCCGTTTAGGATGAATACATAAATATATATATGTGATGAAAAGTAGAGGTGGACCCTCAGATTACGCTGGTTGGTTGTGGTGTGTGCTGTGCTGTGGTGTGTTCACAATGACATAATAATCACTCACTTTCACTAGACTCAAGGTAAACATACCGAAACTTTGTTCATATGTCATGTAGACAACGTTCAGGTGATGTTTCACACACACAAATTGACAAATTTCAGACATCAAAATATCAGTTATCGGTAGGGTTGGGTACCTTCCACGTCTGAACTGATATCGGTACCGGTACCGGTACCGGTATCTGGTGTTCGATACCAATACTCAGCGGTACTTCATTTCGATACCTAGCTGGTTTGTATCATCATAATAAATACAGTAATCTAATATATAAAAGGTCTAAGTGTACGTATGTATGTGTCCCTCAGTCCTGTTGGTGCCCATCAATCACGTGTGACCAATCAAAAGTCTCATACAAGGGAGCCGTTATTTTTGCCAGCTTCTGAAGTACGCAAGCGAAACGCAGGAGGAAGCGTCCCGTCGACAGCTTATCGTACGAGGTAAAATAAGATTTTTACAGCACTTCCCGACAATACTAAACGAGTTATCGTAAACCTTAAATTTCATTTAACTGATTATTTTTCCCTTAAGGACGCTGCTCATTCACACCACACATTTGGAGATATTGCCGTACACAATACAATTATCCCTCGCAAAAGACCACTAGATGAAGCGGAAATTTGCGAAAGGAAACGTCAACGAAATGAAGAAGCCCGCAGTCGACGAGCAAGCGAAACACAGGAGCAGACATCCTGTCGACGCGAAATACGAAAGCAACAACTTCGCATTAGCAACGGACAGTTATATGTTGCATTCTCCCGTGTACGCAGGTCAGCAGATGTAAAGGTCCATGTAGTGGATGGGGCTAAACAAGGGAAACTGCTTAATAACAGCTCCGCCTGCTTCACCAAAAACGTTGTGAACAAGGACATCTGTGACGTTTAGGTGTTGATATCGTGGTGTTTTCATGAAAATAAAAACCAAACATCGATTTCAAATTAACTACTCACTTTCTTCGTTACTTTTTGGCAATTGCGCCATTGCTTTTGCCAGCTGTAGCAGGCTTTTCAACTAGTAATAAATAAGCCCCAAACTGGTTTCTAATGGTTCGTTTGTTACAACTACAATATACATTTATTTATTTATACATTTTTTCCCAGAACAGTAACTAAAACAGATAGATCAGTAATCGCCTAAAGCTGCAGTGGAACTCTTGTCGACACGTAGATTTGACCTTCTCCATGTGGATGCTGTTGCAGGGCTGAATGTCCGCGGAGGAGCTGCACTTGCGGCTGTAGCTTTAAGAGGCTGTGTCCAGCAAGTGCGAGAGTGGTTAGACCTCACTTCCAGAGCACTTTCTGGACACTTCCACGTTCGTTCCTATTTCATGTAAACATCGTAGCGTTCTCCTTAGAGCCATAAAGGCGCTTAGTGCTCTGAAGCTCACAGGATTTGTATTAAAAATGTAACTTCAGTTTTATTCATACCTGCGTTCTGAAACGAGGGACTGGACCATCTGTAAAGGAGGCAGCATTTTGGCAGTGCTTGGGGACGGTACCTTGCTCGTGAGTACCTCAGTGGTGCCTTTGACCAGCCTGAGATTTGAACCGGCGACTTTCGGATCACGGGTTCAACTCTCTAAGCTGTAGGCTGCCAACTGCCCGAGTGTGGAATTGCGTTGTTGACCGATTCGGTGACGTGATTGTACTCTGTCCTTAGTCAAAAGTTTAGATCTAAATTGAAATCAAATTAATGTTGCAAAGAATGCAAGACGAGCTCAATGCTCATTCTCGTTTAGCTTTTTTGGGGAATCTAAAAGCTGTAATTGAATCTCACTACTTTCACATCGTAACGCAGGTTCTGTATTAAAATACCCATACGTGGGACGGTTCTGGGTCCCGTGCTGCGCCTCCCGCCCGCCTCCTCGCCGAGACCCCGTCTAATGAAGACAAATCCCTGTTTTCCCTGCCTCTCCCGTCTCGGCTATGCAGGCCTGCTCCTGTTCTCCCTCCAGCCAATGGAAAGAGTTGCATTATTTTGGCCGTTGGCAGAGTTGACACATGCATCTGCCGGCTACATGGTGATGGATTTTCCTCATAGAACCTTCCAGATCGGCCAGCGCCGGCGCATGCGGTCCGTGGGGAAACGGCGTCGCCGACTCTAATGGGCGCCGGGACATTTGGTCGTGTCGTATTTATCCTTCCCATTGCTTAGGGCTTTTTGTTGGTGTGTCTAGTCTTGGTCCAAACGGTGGCCTTTTCCTCAGGCCTCAAATGGGTGCTGGTCCAGAAGGGAGAGGGCAGGTCTGATTGTCCTCAGTTTGTGAAGTTGGTGTTAATGTAGTGTTAATGTGGTTCTGACAAATCTGTTGCCATTGATCTTCTTGTGCCTCTGAAATTTGTTGCCCTGGTCTTTTTGTAGCTCAAAAGTTTAGTTACTGTGCCCTTGTTATGGCTCTGTCTCATTGCCTTATGATGTCGCAGCTCCGGCCTTACTGTGGCTGTGAAAATGGACCGCCCTCCTCTTGTTGTGGCTTTAAAATCGTCTGGCGCAGCTATTGTTGTGCCTCTAAAAATGTTACCCTGGTCTTATTGTGGCTGTAAGAATCTGTTGCCTTGATCTTTTTGTCTGTAAGAGTATGTATTTTTGTAGCTAAAAATGTGGTGTTTGTGGCTCTAAAATGTGTTGCTCTGCTCTTATTGTGTCTCTGTCTCTGTCTTTTTGTCTTATGGCATTACTGTCTTACAGTGGCTCTTAAAATATGTTGACTTGGTTTTGTTGTGGCTCAAAAATTTGTTGCCCTGATCTTGTTGTGGCAATGTCTTACTGTTTTACAATTTTACCATCTTACTGTGAGTCTAAAAATCATGTTGTGGCTTTTGTCCTGGTCGTGTTTTGGCTCTTTTTTTGCTGTCATTACAGCCTTATTTTGGCCCTAAAATGTGTCTCCCTGGTCTTGTTGTGGCTCTAAAAATGAGTTTAAGCAGGATCACAGGCTCTAGGAACCCTGCGCAGGAACATTTTGCATTTTGATCGTGTCATATTTATCATTCTCGTCGCTTAGAGCTTTTTTTTTTTTTGTGGTGTGTCTCCTCTTCAACCAAACGATGCCCTTTGCTAAAGCCCAAAATCCATGTGGGTCCAAAAGGGAGGCGACGGGTTTGATTTTCTTCAGAGATTGCAAAGTTGGCATCGGCGCCTAGATAAGGAACGATGCAGTCAAGAGATCCGTCGAGTTTTAATGTCTATCTGATAAATTCCGATAATGTCTAACTAGTTTTTTGCCGTCTTAAATATCCATTTAAGCCCCAAAAGTGCTATTTTTTTTTTCCTTCCTCGGTCTTTACTCGCCTTTTTGGTTAAACGTCTGAGAAAGACAGACGCGCAACAATTAACGAGGGCCTTACGAATACATTTAGCCGTGATATGAATATTCAGCGTAAACAGAGCTCCTTTATGCCTGGCAGTCAAATCTCCTGTGTGCTTATTAACGAGGTGGCCGGGTTTTGATATGCCTCAGCTCTGCGTCGACGCTCAACCTCGCCGGCATCGAGCGACCTGAGAGGAGACAGGTGGAAGTGCTCTCCCCAGTAATCCTACGCCTCCTCCACTCTGGTTTTCGTTAATTACAGCCTCTACCTGACAAAGCTGAGTTGAGGTTGCCGCCCGGAAAAGCGCTTTGAAGAGCGTCTCATTCATGTGCCACTTCATCCGGACGTGATGCGTTTGTTCCTTTACTGTATTCCCTCCTTTGTTCCCTTTAATCAAGAGGTTCGTGTCTCTCCCAGCTCTGTAGATGGTTATCAGTGTTGGTTATTTTTTAAATTTAAATTCTCATCACGGTGGGATTATTTCAGTCTTTAGACACAAAAAACAAAGTGAGCTTGAGCTTGATTTGTTGCTTTGCATTCCTAGTGTAGCTCTCAAGTCATATGCTCTTGTTGTGGCTCCAATAGAAAGTAAAGCGAGTGATTGTCATCGTGAACACACCACAGCACAGCACAGCACACACTGCACCACAACCAAGTGTGACCTCTGCATTTAACCCATCCGTGAAGGAGCAGTGGGCAGCTAACAAGCGCCCGGGGAGCAGTGCTTGGGGACGGTACCTTGCTCATGAGTACCTCAGTGGTAACCTGCATTCGAACCTGCCGCCTTCTGATCACGGGGCGAACACCCTACCGTTACGCCGCCAACTGCCCCTAATAATCAGCTGCCCTGTTCTTGTTGTGTCCATAGAAGGTGTCACCCTGTTCTTGTTGTGGCCCTTTAATGTGTTTTCCTGGTCTTGTGGCTGTAAAAAAAATGTCACACTGCTCTTGCTGTGGCCCAGAAACGTGTGTTGCCCTCCTCTTGTTCTGGCAATAAAATGTGTTGTCCCTGTCTTGTTGTGGCTCTAAACTACTTTGTTGCCCTGTTCTTCTTGTGGCTCTAAATTGTATTGCCCTGCTCATGTTGTGGCTCTGAAAAGTGTCGCCCTGCCCATGTTGTGGCTCTAAAATCTGTTGCCCTGCTTCTGTGGTCGTAAACCTTTTTGCCGTGCTCTTATTGTGGCTGTAAAATGTGTTGTCTGCAAAAACATTTCAGCAAAGAGCCATTTAAAAGTGTGCTACTGTGACTTCTGTGTCTACACCACAACCTGCTGCTGCTAAGTTGGAACTGCAGTATATATAGAGAAATTTCAAATGTACGTCTTACTCATTTTATTACTTTATAAAACTTTGTTTGATAATGAGTAATTGCTCTCCTCAATATAATAACCGGTATTGGCTCAGAGAAATCGGTCAACCCCTCACTCTACACATCCCAGTTTTAGAGTTTGAACATTGATTAAAATTTTTCCGTTCCCAGACTTTCATTTCTTCCAGTCGTACAGCAGTTCTCATGAGGGTCTCCTCGATTCTGTCCTTCATTAAGTCCCGCCTCTGGCTGACAAATCTGAAAACTCAGAATAAGCCTTGAAGAACGTTTCCCCGCGCGCGACGTGCCGCTGCCGCGTTCGCACGCCAGACGCTCGTTTCGTTACTGGTTTCCCTTGTTTGTTTCCTTGGTTCCGGAGGCCAATGTCCCTCCCGGCCGCGTCGATTCCCCTGCTCGGATCATTTTGCTCTTTGGTTTAGGCTGTTATCAGCTCTAATGGGTGATGCCATCTCAGCCGCATCGAAGGCAATTACTTTGAAGAATCGCAGAAAATTTTCAAAGACGCCCCGCTGCTGTTTAATTTCCCCCATCATCTGCCTGATGTCTCGCGTACACGCGGTGGTATTATTTTCTGTATCGCACGTTTTAAAGCCCTTATCACAGTGGGATGATTTAAATCTGCAACCCCCCCCCATCACCACAAAAATGCTGCTTACCCTGATCTTGTGGCTCTAATATTTGGCGCTCTGCTCTTATCGTGTCCTTAAAATCATTCACTCTGGTCTTACTGTGGCATTAAAATCTGTTGCCCTGCAGTCTTTTTGTTGTGGCTATAAAATTTGTCGCCCTGCTCTTGTGGCTCCAAAAATTAGTTGCTCTGCTGTAGTTGTGGCTCTTAAATCTTTTGCTCTGGTTTTATTGTGGCACTAAAATCTGTCGCCCTTCTCTTCTTGTGGCTCTAAAATTTGTCACCTTGGTCTTGTTGTGACCCTAAAATCTGTTTGTGACCCTGATCTGATTGTGGCTAGAATATCTGTCGCCTTGTTCTTTCATGGCTTTAAAAATGTGTGGCCCTGCTCTGGTTGTAGCTCTACAAATCTGTCGCCCTGTTAAACATTGACACTGATAATTGGTCAGACTGAAAATCGCCGTCCATCATCTGCCTCATTCTGTGCCCAGCTCTCTCGGTGCTCGTAGAATTTTCCCCTTCCGTCTCCGTCATGAACCTTCCCAGAGGCTGCCGTTTCTCCGTGCACCAGAAGTCCGTCGTCTCGCGCCCGCATCAGCACAAGTCTTCATCGCTTCGCGCTCGCGCCGGAGCCTCAAAGCGGCCGCGTCCTCGTTCTTCAGCCCGCCTCTTCTTCATCAGCAGTGTCGGACCGACCATATGTCTCACTGCGAGCCCAGCACTTCAACGTGTCCCAGCCATCTGCCTCCCTCCTTTCTCTCCCTCTCTCCCCTCTGTCTCTTTCTCTCCCAGCCACCGTTGTCATGCACGGTGAACCGAGTCTGCCTGGTATCACCTCGCCTGTGTTTAACAGATCTGCACAAATCACTGCCCTTAACCCCATCACTACACACACGCGCACACCTTTTTTGTTGATATATTTCTATATTTATTTCCCGAAGGCCCTCGTCTCTTCTGTTTGTTCTCGTTCTGGCGTTCGTTGTCCGCGCCGGGCTTTGATAGGCCTTCGCTAAGCCAGACCAATTTCTGTGATGGAAGATAAAAGACGTTTGAAGTGTTTTGCTCGTCATTGTTTGCACGCTCGCTCGTTTGTTGTGCGGCTTCTGCGCTAATGAAGACTGATTGTGGGACGGCGTGAATGCGCGCAGTGAGAGCGACGCGAGTGTGTGTAGTGTCATTGGGTGTACTTTTTGTTTGCGTCTGATATGATAGCCCACATTTCAGATTCAGCTCGGTTGAAATAAATGATTTTATTTGATCCTTTACATTAACAGCTTTTAGCAGATTGTCCTGAGCCGCTTTCCTTTATCCTAATTTCAGGGACAGTCTTCCTGAGATGCAACTTGGGGTTAAGGGTCTTGCTCATGGTCCCGGTGGTGGTAGTGTCGGTCATTGTTTGGCTCTGATGACCAGCCCTACCGATAACCGATATTTTGAAGCCGATTATGTTTTCCACGCAGTCGACCGCTGTCCACAACAGTGGTGCTGAAGTGTAGGCGGGCCATCGCTCTCCGTGGTGCTGATGTTTTTGGAGCGGTTTAAGTGATAGTGAGTGATTATTTGTCACTGTGACCTCTGTGTTTTAGTGGGCAGCACCCATTAAAAAACAGAAAGATATTTTTGATCATGTCGCCCAGCTCTAGTGACAACGCAGCTCTATAAACCAATCGATTGGTAAATTGTTTGGCTTCTGTTTTAATAATTACTTCTAATTGATCATATCAGTTTTGCTGATTAGTAATAATCTGTGTCAGTTAATCCCTAGAGTGTACATGTACGCGTTTAGAACGCAGTTCCCCCACCCCCATTCTCTCATTCCCGCTTCCAGCCGTCTCGCTACTCCGAGGTCCCTCGAATCACTAATGGAATCTAACCTCGTAAAACAATACACACACTTACACACATACATGCTGATACACACACCCGCAAACCCTCCACATAATACAAAAAAAAATCTCTGGAGTTTATGAATCATAAAGAAGTGTAATTGGCCCGGTGATTTGTGCCCCGGCGGTAAAACAACGGCAAAGGCTCTCCGGCGAGTTCCGCAGATCCGTCGGCGACGCCACAGCGAGCGCGGGAGCTAGCGAGGGCCGCCTTTTTTCCGCCGGGCTCACAAATCAAAATGTAATTTGGCCTCGTGACGGCTCCTCCGGATTGACATTACCCACGGCGCGTTACGCCTGATTCCATACAGCCTCGCACCCCCCCCCCCCAAAAAGTCCCGCCGACGTTGCTGTGGTTCCCGCGGGAGCCGTGACGCCATTAGCCGCTAATGCCCCCTCCAAATTGCATGTTTTATTAGCGCTATTCCAGGCTCCATTGAGTGCTAAATTTGTACGAAGAAATACGGTGTTATTATGTGTTTTTCTCTCTCTCTCTCTCTCGCTTTCTCCTTATTCTTGTTGAGTTTGTTCCAGATTTTTTTTCTCAGCCGGCTCGCGAGTGTGTGTGTGTGATCCGATGCACTGTGAACAACATTGCAAACAGTCATTGCATGAACGCGAGGTCGTTTCTGGACTCGTTACGATGCTGCCGTTTTGCCTGACGGGAGAACAAAATTGTAAAAATGGAAAAATAAACACGTGAAAGAGTGCGGCGACTATGCACACTTTTGCTTCTTCGCATGTTCTTTTTTTTTTTTTTTTTTTTACAATTCTGAGCACACACTGGAACGTTCACCAGCAGAATCTCTTGTCTTTACACACTCAACTCGTGCCTGAACACGTGAACATAACTAACTAAATTGTGTTCGCATTACTTAGCGAATGCCCCGAGCTGCTGCACTTAATAGTATGGTAGGTAAGGTGCTCTTATCATGCTTTTCTACGTGGTAGTATTCATCTCAGGAGGAAATATGGATATCATCATCAGCAAATAAGTGTGTTATCGTACATCCCTAATCATTAACCATATAATGTTGAATATTGATATCGATAATTGTTCACACTGATAATCGGTCACACTTCTAATCCTTTAGATGGTGGTTCTTATTAAAAAGCTACAGCAGATTTGGAAGCTTTGTGCAGCAGATGGTCAATGAAACAATTCCAGTTTTATTTGTGGTACTTTTATATAAATAGAAGGAACATCTGTGAGGTGTGTGTGTGTGTGTGTGTGGACGATGTTATATACGAGTAGGAGTGTCGGTGTGTGTGTGTTTCTCTGCACCGTCCCTATTTGGGTTCGGTAGCGGTTTCTGAGCGAGAGATTTGGAGCCAGACGAAGATGTTGATCGACACGGACGTGCGCTCTGACAGCTCGCTGACTGCTCCACAGGCTACACACACACTCACACATATATACACACACTCAAATCTCTCACTCAATCAGGCTGTTACCTGCACCAGCAGCGGGGTGCCGTGCTCACGATTCCGACAGTCTTGCGTCTGATAAATAAAGGGGAAAAAGTAAGTTCAGGCGCCAGCTGAATCTGCGTCATTTGTTTGTTCGTTTTTCAAATTACAGCCAAAAATCTAAAACCAAAAACATCCCCAATATTCATTTGCAAAATAACAAACAGTTGCTTTTTGCTTTTTACAGTCTCACATTTTGTACTCATGAAAAATTGAAAAAAGGGAAAATATTCTGAATTTAAGTGAGTGAGTTATTTGTCATTGTGAACACACCACAGCGCAGCTCACTGTGCACCACAACCAAATGTGAGCTCTGCATGTAACACATCCGTAAAGGAGCAGTGGACAGCTAGCATGGGCAGCGCTTGGGTGCGTTACCTTGCTTGTGAGTACCTTTACCGGTCCGGGATTCGAACTGGTGACCTTCCGATTACGGGGCGAACGCCCTAACAGATACATTACCAACTGCCAACTAACAATATGCGCTCATAATATGTTGGGAGCATAACTCGTGATTGACCTACTGACCTACCAATGTGCTTGCCTACTTACCGACTGACCTACCTACTGAACTGCGGCCCGGTCAACCAGCTCACTGACCTACTTACCTACCTATTGACCAACTGATCTACCTACCAACCCACTGACCTACCGACTGACCAGTCAACCCACTAATCAACCTACCGACCTACTGACTGAACAAAAACAGGGCTGAGAAAACTCCTTGATATAATCAGTTATTAAACGGCTGCCAACAAATTTACTGATCAATTAGTTGTTCACGTAGTTACGTTGTCTTCGTCACTGCACATTGCATATTGATCTCTTTGGGAGGTCTGGGTCTTTATCGGACCCCCACAATGCCCCCCTAATTCGAACCCATGGTTGTGGGTATAGTTGGTTCTGATTAAGTTTGATTGAGTTTGGTGTTTCTGCTCGTCTCTCTGCTCTACTTCTCTTCCTGAGTGACGGAGTGAGACCTTCATCCTCCTCCCAACCTGCAGCTGTCACACCGCAAGATGGATTGTGTACAGGCTCCACTACACCTGATGGAACAAATGATACACACACACACACACACCTCTCTCTCTCTCACACCTGCACTCTGGTTCCAGTCAGTACTCCTCACCTGTACATGCTGTGAAAGTTAGCATTGCACCTTCTACACTAGGACTGGGCGAGTCGACCTCTAATCAGTATCACGGTACATTCAGTGCAGTTTTTCGCTCTGGGATATTTTGGGTCGGAGATGGGATGTGAGCAAGAAATGTGAAGCAGAGTAAATTTATATAAATACCTAAAATAGTGGTCTACCTACAGACCTACCAACTGACTGACCTACCTACTTACCAAATTACCTACCTACCTACAGTATTGTACCTCCTGACTGACCAAGCGACCTACCTAGATACCTACCGACCCACCTACCAACTAACCTACTTACAACCTACCTTGCTTACTGACTGACCCAACTGGCTACCTACCTACCTACCCACCTACTGACCTGCCTACCAAACTACCTACCAAACGACTAACCTGTTGACTGATCAACAGACAGACTGACGATTTGACCTACCTAGCTACCTACTAACAAACCAACTGACCTACCTAGCTACCTACCGACATGCTTGCCTACCTACTGACCGACCAGCTGAACTACCAGCCTAGATACTGAGCAATAAACTGACCTACCTAACCCTAACCGATCTACCTACTGACTGACCAGCCTACTGACCTACCTAGCTACCTACTGACTGACCCACCTACCAGCCTGCCTACCGAACTACCTACCTACCTACCAAACGACTGACCTGTCGACTGACCGACAGTCAGACTGACCGTGTGACCAACCTAACTACTTACTGACGAACCAACTGACCTACCTATCTACCTACCGACCAACTGACTGAACTACCGACCTAGATACTGAGCAATAAACTGACCTACCTAGCCCTAACCAAGCTACCTACTGACCTACCTACCGACTGACCATCCTACTGACCAACGAACTGACTTACCTAGCTACCTACCGACTGACCTACCTGCCTACCGAACTATCTACCAAACAACTGACCAATCGACCGACCAACAGATTGACCGACTGACTGACCTGCCTAGCTACCTACTGACTGAACTGTTGAGCTATTTACTGATCTACCTGCTAGAATGTGTGTGTCTAAAATAGTGATTTATATTATGACGCGTAACTGGTGATCCTGTAAGTCATGGAGCTGTAGAGAGACGACGGACAGAGAGAAATGTAAAAATAAATGTAATAAAAGTGAGAGACGGCGAGGACACGGAGCGCAGGACAAATAGAGCTGTTGAGAGCGGCTTAATTGAGTCTTTTATATTTAAAGTGTCTCTCTCGCTCTCGGAGTGTGAGATAAGGTGTGTGTGTGAGCAGGTGAGGACGCTGCTATCAACTCCCCACGAGACGCTCCCTCTCGTCTCGTCTGGTCTCGTCTGGGCTGCTCTCGATGGTATCTGTGTAAGTGGAGGTTTCCTGGAGTCTGTGATGAGCGGGAGCTGGGGAGTTGTTGTGATTATCATCTGGGATTAGGGACGTGCCGGGCGGAACACACGGGCTGATCCACCATCACGTACTGCAGCTCTCCTCACTACTGCCCTCTTCATAGGGATTATTCAAATATGCTCACTAGGATTGGCTGGATTACGTTGATTGGTCCTGGTGACATTCACCTCTCTATCCGTCCATCCCTCCGTCCATCATCCCTCGTTCCACCCCTCCCTCCCTCCCTCCCTCCCTCCCTCTCTTCCTCCCTCTCTCCCTCCATCATTCCTCCCTCCCTCCCTCCACCCATCCCTCTCTCCCTCCATCCATCCATCCATCCCTCTCTCCCTACCTCCCTCCATCCCTCCCTCCATCCATCTCTCCCTCCATCCATCTCTCCCTCCCTCCCTCCCTCCCTCCATCCATCCCTCCATCTATTTTGCTCTCTAGTATTTATATCTCTCTCCTTTTCTCTGTCTATCACTCTATCTCTCTCCATTACTATCTTCCTGTCTGTCTATGTATCTGTCTGTCTTCCTGTCTTTCTGTCTATCCGTCAGTTTGTCTTTCTCTCTTACTCCTTGTCTCTTTTTCTGTTTCTTTCTCTCTCTGCATATGTTAATCTCTCTATCACTCTAGCATTGTCTGTCTGTCTAAATGTCTTTGTCTGACTATAATGCTCCCTCTTTATTTCTTTCTCTCTGTTTCTTTCTATTCATCTCTCTCTGTCTATCACGTTATCTCTCAGTATCTTCCTCTCTCTCTTTTTCTTTCTTTCTTTCTTTCTTTCTTTCTTTCTTTCTTTCTTTCTTTCTGAATATTTCAGTTCATTTCTCTATCTGTCTGTCTACCATTCTCCCTCTCTCTCAGTATATTCCTGTCTATGTGATTCTGCCTTTCTTTCTCTGACTTTATCTGTCTGTCTATCCGTCCGTCCATCAGTCTATATGAATGTGTTTTTTTCTTTTTCCAAAATAATAGTTAACAAGTATAAAATAACTTGTGTGTCAATATTTGATATAATTAGTATTTTATTCATGTGTGTACTTTGACTTTTTTTACTTGCTCATTTAAAATGACCAAGAAAAAATATTTAATTAGAAAAATCTTTTTATGTAATTTTTTAAGCCAACTTTATGAAACTTGATGTTGAAGGTGTTTTTATTTCCATCTTATCCGTTTTTATAACTTGTGAATGTAGGCTTTCGATGTGAAACTCTTATACCTACTAGTCACACAAGCGCCACAGTAAGTGAAGCTCCATATTTTCAATGTATATTTGAAATTCTTATTTTTGTCTTAATAATAACTCTTATAATTCAACAGGTGAGCTTCTCCTGACTTCTCTCTGGCAGGAGTAAATGTTGTGTGTGTGTGTGTAATGCAGACTTTTTTTATATTAGTTTTCTTGACATCTTGCTTTGTTACCCCTGATGACTTGGCTGTGGCTAACCTGCAGCTCGGGCGGAGCGTTTCCCTGACCTTAGCTGTCACCGCCGCCACGCCGTTGTGGCGTCGTTAGAATGTAGCAGGCCTCAGCTGGCCGTGAGGGTGACGGAAGTTGAGACTGAACACACTGCTGCGCTTTACACACACGTTGTTTAGTTTCAGGGCCTGGGCTTCCTCATTAACCTCAGTTCGGTTTTTCGAGCTGACCGCCTTCGTTAGACGCTGCTCCGGTCCGGATCGATCGCTCACTGGTCCGGTTCGTCCTCTCTGACCGGAACGTCGGTGGAGGTCATTCAGGAGAGAGGGAGATGACGGTCATGTGGCTCAGACTCCCACACTCGCCGCAGCGTCTGTTTTCTGTCACAATCCGATAGCAAATTAGATGGACCAGAGAGATCCGGCAGACTGACGCTTCCAAATGAACATCAGTTTTTTCGAGCTGGGAAATAAAAACTTGCTCAACTTTTTCAGATGCGGATGGAGAGTTGTAACAACGCTTGCGGCTTAGCGATTTCCTGAAGTTAAAGCGCGACACTGTGCATAGGTAGGGTGTAAATACAATAAAATAGAAGTTAAAACTGACTTAGTTTCTTAAAACTGGCTTTAACAAGTGACATAAAATCAAGATTATGAATTAGAAGTTAGGAAAATTGTAGAAACGCCTACATCCACACTATCTATCCATCCATCCATCCATCTATCCGTCCATCCATCCATCTATCCATCCATCCACACTATCTATCCGTCCATCCATCCATCCACACTATCTATCCGTCCCGTCGTCACTTTATCTACCCGTCCGTCACGTCCATCCATCCATCCATCCATCCGCCTATCTGCCGTCCATCTAATCCATCACACTATCTATCGTCCATCCATCCATCCATCCATCCATCCCATCCACTATCTGCCGATCCCATCCATCCATCCATCACACTATCTATCCGTCCATCCATCCATCCACACTATCTGTCGTCCATCCATCCATCCATCTATCCATCCATCCACACTATCCTATCCGTCCATCCATCCATCCATCCATCCACTATCTGTCAATCCCATCCATCCATCCATCCACACTATCTATCGTTAATCCATCCATCCATCCACACTATCTCAATAGTCCATCATCCATCCATCCATCCATCCATCCACACACTATCTATCAATTATCCCATCCATCACTATCTATAAATCCTCCATCCTCACACTATCTATCCGTCCATCCATCCATCCGTCCCGTCATCCATCCACACTATCTATCCGTCAAGTCCATCCATCCATCCACCATATATCTATCCGTCCATCCATCCATCCATCCATATCTATCATCGTCCATCCATCCATCCATCCACACCTCTATCCGTCTATCCATCTATCTATCTATCTATCTATCTATCCGTCCATCCGTCCATCTATCCATCCATCCATCCATCCATCTATCTCTCTATCTGTCCATCCATCCATCCATCATCCATCCACTATCTATCCGTCCATCCATCCATCCATCCATCATCCACTATCTATCCAAATAAAATCCCATCCATCCATCCACTATCTGTCCGTCATCCATCCATCCATCCACACTATCTATCCGTCCATCCATCCATCCACATATCTATCCGTCCATCCATCCATCCACATCCATCCTATCTATCAAATCCGTCCATCCATCCATCCACACTATCTATCCGTCCATCCGTCCATCCATCCATCATCCATCCATCCATCCACTCTATCTGTCCGTCCATCCATCCATCCATCCATCCATCCACACTATCTATCTGTCCATCCATCCATCCATCCATCCACACTATCTATCCGTCCATCCATCATCCATCCATCCATCCATCCATCCACACTATCTATCCGTCCATCCATCCATCCATCCACACTATCACCTATCGTCCATCCATCCATCCACACCTATCTATCCGTCATCCATCCATCCATCCACACTATCTATCAAATCCCGTATCCATCCCACCATCCATCCATCCACACTATCTATCCAGAATCCCGTCCTCCATCCATCCACTATCTATCGTCCATCAAGTCCATCCATCCATCCATCCATCCACTCTATCTGTCCGTCCCGTATCCATCATCCATCCACTATCTATCCGTCCATCCATCCATCCATCCATCCATCCACACTATCTCTCCGATCCGTCCATCCATCCATCCACACTATCTGTCGTCCATCCATCCATCCATCCACACTATCTATCCGTCCATCCATCCATCCACTATCTATCGACCGTCCGTCCATCCATCCATCCACACTATCTATCCGTCCGTCCATCCATCACACTTCTCTATCAAGTCCATCAGTCCATCTACATCCATCCATCCATCCACTCTGCTCACAACCAGTCCATCCATCCATCCATCCATCATCCATCCATCCACTATCTATCCATTCCATCCATCCATCCATCCATCCATCCACACTATCTATCCGTCCATCCATCCATCCACTATCTATCCGTCCATCCATCCATCCATCCACACTATCTATCCGTCCATCCATCCATCCATCCACACTATCTATCCGTCCATCCATCCATCCATCCATCCATCCACACTATCCGTCCATCCATCCATCCACACTATCCGTCCATCCATCCATCCATCCACACTATCCGTCCATCCATCCATCCATCCACACTATCAAGTCCATCCATCCACACTATCTATCAGGTCCATCCCATCCATCCATCCGTCCGTCACATCCACTTTATCTATCGGTCCATCCATCCATCCATCCATCCATCCACATATCTGTCCGTCCATCCATCCATCCACACTATCTATCCAGTCCATCCATCCATCCATCATCCACACCGTCTATCCATCCATCCATCCATCCATCCATCCATCCACACTATCTATCCGTCCATCCATCCTCCATCCATCCACACTATCTATCCGTCCATCCATCCATCCATCCATCCATCCATCCATCCACACTATCTATCCGTCCATCCATCCATCCACACTATCTATCCCTTCATCCATCCATCCACACTATCTATCCATCCATCCATCCATCCATCCACACTATTTATCTGTCCATCCATCCATCCATCATCCATCCACACCTCTATCAAATCTCCATCCACACTATCTATCCGTCCATCCATCCATCCATCCATCCATCCACACTATCTGTCCATCCGTCCATCCATCCACACCTATCTATCCGTCGTCCCATCCATCCATCACACTATATCTATCCCGTCCCATCCATCCATCCACTATCTATCGTCCATCCATCCATCCATCCACACTTTATCATCGTCCATCCATCCATCCATCCCACACTATCATCAAGTCATCCATCCATCCATCCATCCACTATCTATCAAATCCATCCATCCATCCATCCATCCATCCACACTATCTATCCGTCCATCCATCCACTATCTATCCTTCATCCATCCATCCACACTATCTATCCGTCCATCCATCCATCCATCCATCCATCCACACTATCTATCCATCCATCCATCCATCCATCCACACTATCTATCCGTCCATCCATCCATCCATCCACACTATCTGTCCGCATCCATCCATCCATCCACACTATCTGTCCATCCATCCATCCATCACACTATCTATCGTCCGTCCATCCATCCATCCACTATCTATCCGTCCATCCATCCATCCATCCATCCATCCACACTATCTATCCGTCCGTCCATCCATCCATCCACACTATCTGTCCGTCCATCCATCAATCCATCCATCCACACTATCTATCGTCCCCGTCATCCACCTATCTATCCCTTCATCCATCCGTCACACTATCTATCTGAGTCCATCATCCATCCATCCACACTAACTCTATCTGTCCATCCATCCATCCATCCATCCATCCATCCACACTATCTATCCGTCCATCCATCCATCCATCCACACTATCTGTCCATCCATCCATCCATCCATCCACACTATCTGTCCATCCATCCATCCATCCATCACACTATCTGTCAGTCCATCCATCCGTCCATCCACTATCTATCCGTCCATCCATCCATCCACACTATCTGTCCGTCCATCCATCCACACTATCTATCCGTCCATCCATCCATCCATCCATCCACACTATCTGTCCATCCATCCATCCGTCCACACTATCTATCCGTCCGTCCATCCATCTACCACACTATCTATCCGTCCGTCCATCCATCCATCCACACTATCTATCCGTCCATCCATCCATCCATCCACACTATCTATCAGGTCAAGTCCGTCCATCCATCCACACTGTCTATCCGTCCATCCGTCATCCACTATCTATCCGTCCATCCATCCATCTACCCATCTCTGTCATCCATCCATCCACCCATCTTCATCTATCCGTCATCCATCTACCTATCTATGTCATCCATCCACACTATCTATCCGGTCATCCATCCATCCGTCCATCCATCCAACCATCTCTCACAGTATCCATCCACCATCTATCCGTCCATCCATCCATCCGTCCATCCATCCACACTATCTATCCGTCCATCCATCCGTCCATCCATCCACACTATCTATCCGTCCATCCATCCATCCATCCATCCTATCTATCCATTTGTCTACTGTATCTTTCTATCCATCCATTCACTGTATTTATCCATCCATTTCACTATCTATCTGTCCGTCCGTCCTTGCATCCGTTCTTGCATCCGTCCTTCCATCCGTCCTTCCATCCGTCTTTCCATCCGTCTTTCCATCCGTCTTTCCATCTGTCTTTCCATCCATCCGTCCTTCCATCCATCCGTCCTTCCATCCATCCGTCCTTCCATCATCCGTCCATCCATCCGTCTTTCTGTCGTGCTGCTTCACATGCATCCATCGTCCTTCCATCCGTCTTTCCATCCATTGTATTAATTCTGTTTATCCATCCTATTTATTCCTCCACCCTGAGTTTTGGGTGAAAATGTCACGGTTTCTGTTTTTAGCTTTCGATTGTAGTTGGTTTTTCCATCCGAGGGCTGTCCAGCTTTCAGACGGTGTGTCTCGTCAGGATAATGATGATAATTCTTCAGATGTCTCAGAGTGAGGATTTTGAAGTGGCGGTGTAGGTGACGGAGTTCTTTTTCTTCACTCGTCCTTGAGAAGCCAGACGCGTTAACCAATATACACCTCGCATTAAGCGGGTTATTGAGCGTGGCAGCGTGTCCGGCTTGCGGCGGGCGGCTGAGCTCTCTGTGAACAACCGTGTTTGCGAGGACGTACGCAGCCGACAAGGAATTGATCATGCGCCCGGTGTTAACTCCCACGGGCACAAATCCGGTTGTTGGGTTTTTTGGGCGAAGATCTCCCCAAAAGGCCGCGGGCGTGGCGAGCCTTTCGAGAAATAACAAGTAATGCTGGGATGAAAACTTCATTTCCACACTTTCCGCCGAGACGTTTATCCAAATATGTTATCGGATCTTTCTGAGTCTTTATGACGAGCATAGCAGCTTACCTGAGGGGCGTGGTTTGGTGCGGTGGGACGAGGCTCGTCTCCACGGCAACGGGGCGATTTAATAGCGATGCCAATCAGACCGTTAACCGGAGAACAGCCCAGAGCCAAGAGCAACTTCCTTTACTGCCATCTCTTCTCCACAAGTCTCCTCCTGTCTCTTCGTTCTCCCTCCTCCTCCTCTCCTCCTCCCCTCTTTGCTCCTCCTCCTCCTCTTCCTCCTCCTCCTCCTCCTCCTCTTCTTCTTCTTCTTCTGCCTCCTCTTCCTCTTCTTCTGCCACCTCCTCCTCTTCTGCCTCCACCACCTCCTCCTCCTCTTCTTCTGCCTCCTTCTCTTCTTCCTCTTCTGCCTCCACCTCCTCCTCTGCCTCCTCCTTCTCTTCTTCTTCTTCTTCTTCTTCTTCTTCTTTTTTCTGCCTCCTTTCTCCTTCTCCTCTTCCTCCTCCATAGCTAAATATTCCCCAAATTAATTAGCACTCACAGAGGGATTTGGTGTTTTCTCTGTGTACTTGTAGATCCTTTTGTGGCCTAAAGCACCGGCAGGAACGCGGTGGAGGAGAAAAGAATGTTTTGTTGAAGGTGGGACATGTAACTGTTGGTGTTCAGTGGGATTGTGTGACGGTGGTTAGAGCCTCAGGGCTGCTCTTGCTGCGGTGTTGTCGGTGTTTCTCCTGCAGAAGTGAGGGATGATGAACTCCTTCTGGTTTTACGGCGTACTGCGGCGTGTGGTGACGCGTAGCGATGGCAGCGCCGATGTTAACGAGCTTTTGTGATTTTGTGTTTGTAAATGGGGAGGTGCAGGTTAATGAGCTCAGATCACACGCTCATTAAGTAACGACACACACCAACGTACTGACGGAGGAATTAGAAAGTGTAAATTACAAACATCAACCTCCACAGTCCTGATCCCTCCCTCCCACTCTCTCTCTCTCTCTCTCTCTCTAAATATGAGGCTCTGTCCATCTTGGACTTTCACGTGCCACTGACCCATTTTACTACACACCTCCTTATACGTTACACTTCATCCATCCATCCATCACCTTCCTATTTACAACCAAATACTCTCAAGTCCTGCTAATGTCTCCTTCCATTCTTCTTCCCTCTCTCTCTCTTCATCCCTCTCCTCCTCTCTCTCTCTCTCCGTCACTCATTCTCTCTCTCTCTCTCTCTCTCTCTCTCTCTCTCTCTCTCAGATGCTAAAGAGATTGTGCTGAAGGCTCAGATCCTGGCAGGAGGTCGGGGTAAAGGAGTGTTTGACAGCGGCCTGAAAGGTGGAGTGCATTTAACCAGAGAGTGAGTGTCTGAGCTGCACTCCTTCACTACGGTCCTCCACTCCATCCTCTCTTTTGTTCTGTCTTTTCTCTCTCTTTTTTCATGCAGAAGAAAATAAAGTAAAATCACTTCCTCCAAGTTTGCCCCTCCTTATTTGTGACCCTCCACGGCAAAACCAGACGCTTGTCGCGACAGAGGTTTCCGAGAAAAACCAGCGTTTATGTTGCGTGGGGTAAAATGTTGGATTTTTTGTTTTTAGTGTTTTGAAACAGTGGAAGGTCTGTACTGTACTGTTGTGAATAAATTTGGCTGAAAAACTTACCCTTTCCATCCTAAAAAGGTGACTTTCTTGAGGTGAGGAATTCAATTCCAGCAGAATGTTAAAAGTTTGTGTTTTGACCGCTCTACTTCAATATTTACGCTAAATCCACTGGTTGACTAGCGTGAAGATATTTCTCCAGAATCCATCTCCGTCTCCCGAGTTCAGTTAACCTAACGCAGGTAGGCTATCCGTGTGGCTGTGAATGCAGCGTAGGCTAGCGTAAATGCAAACGTAGCCGCGACCGCACCAAGCGTCTGTGAGTGCTACGGCGATAGTCAACTTCGACGGCAGATTTCTCCGTTTCTCACTTGGCGTGACAGGAGAAACCCGACTCCTTTGAATGTTGATATCTCAGCCATATGTCGTCCCATTCATTCCATATAGGTATCGTTTTGAAGCTTGATTTATGCCCTTTCATGAAAACATAATAACTCAATTTTGAAAATTTGCGACAAGCGACTGGTTTTGCCGTGGAGGGTCACATTTATGAAATACTTACTGTACTTATTTATTAAAACATAAGGATGAGAGACTAGTCACTTTAACCAGGTGGTTATTGATGTCTGTCACAATCAGACACAGTCAGCTTCAGTCAGAGTTAGACACAGTGTGACACAGAAAGCCAGTCTTAGTCTCAGTTACAGTCAGTTTCCAAGCTGCACAAGCTTGTTGAGGCTCACAGCGTTAAAGGTTCCGTTTTCCATTTTGCTCTGCATTGTTAGCTGTGTATTTCCCTGTTCTGTTATTGTTATTATTTCTGATTTATTAATCTCACATTTATGAAAGGTTATTTTCATGTGATTAACTTCCCGCAGCCCGGCAGTGGTGGGGGATTTGGCCAGTAAGATGCTGGGATACAAACTCACCACCAAGCAGACCCCGAAAGAGGGCGTGATGGTTAAAACGGTGAGTTTTACACACACACTCGCCCTTTAACCCTCGCTGCACATAATCTGGCCGTCCATCAATTTAATGATCCAGCTGATGAAGTAAAGAGTTCTATTAGCACCTTCTCCCCCTTTTCCGTCTCCTCTCGTCTTTTTTAGACAGACGTGGACTCAGTTTGTTTTCTTTCTTTCTTAAATAAAGAGGAACCAGTAGCTCCTGTTAGGAATGTGTGGTGTCACGGTTCATCAGCATGCATAAAACATGCGGGTCAGGCTTTGCAATGAGCCGAGCGGCCACACACACACACACACAGACACGACTTTCTTCCATCACTAACAAGCTGGTGTGTTACTTCCTCATGGTATTGTTCTTACTTTCTTGCCTTCTTCACACACACACACACACGCTGCTGCTACACCAGGATGCAGGTAATGAGGCCTCCATGCCCTCAGCTTCACATGTTGGTGCTTTTTCTTCTTTTTTTTTTTTTTACAGTGTGTTTGTGTGTGTGTGTGTGTGTGTGTGTGTGTGCGTATCGCGGTTTGAAGCTTGTGTCCCGTTTAGAGAAACTCCATCATAAAGGAGCGCAGCGCTGCAGAGGCTCTGTTTCCTTCCTTTCGTTAAAACACACACACACACTCTAACGAGGATGAATATGGGAGAGTCTGGCCAGGTTTTCCCTCCTCCTGCTCATATAAGATGATGCATTTATTTATGATCCGGATCCAGATTTTTTCCGGAACGCTCGACTCTGCAGCTCTGTGCTCTTTTTGGTTTTTTAGGACTTGATGTTGACAACCCTCGCTGTATAAAAACCTAAACACAACCAATACCACTTTTCTGTCGTTTTCTCTTTTCTCACGGTGCGGAGAGAGAGTTTTAAACCAGTCCCTAAAAGTCACTGCGATGGTAACACACACATCCCCGACCAACACACACATTCTCCATCTGCTGCTGGAGGGGCCTTCCAATTTACTGTTCAAAGACTCTCTGAAATACCACACACACACACACACACACACACACACTCGTGTTTGATGGGGAATAATGAGTCTGCTCATGAATTCTCACTTCTCCAAAAGGGATATTTTTCTGAGCAGAATTTTGCTCTCATCGTTTGGCGGAGTGTGTGTGTGTGTGTGTGCTCTCCTCCGACCGGGCCCATAGCTCATTTTAATGAACGGTGTGTGTGTGTGTGGTTGCGTGTGTGTGTGTGTGTGTGTATGAGGAGTGGAACATGGCTCAGGGTTGAATCCAAGGCGTGTTAAGAGTCTGTAATTGCATTGTCATCCTGTATTTCCGCCAACAGAAAAGCGCTAGTGAGCTGTCACTCCGCTAGCAGCTTATCCGCTAATACGCCTCTCATCACAATACAATACAGACACACATATCTCTCTCTCTCTCTACATCCATCCGTCTATTTGTCATGTCTCTACTAGCAAACTGTCTTTAAAGGAAGAACTTCACCAGAAGATGGCAATGTAGGTAATAGTATATACCCGTAAACGGAACACAGATTAGCTGCTGAACCTTCCCGCTTGTTTGTTAGCTGATTCACTGTGTAGTGTGTAGATTAACATGCTCATTTCCACACCTCCTCCTGTGCTACTCTCCTCCGTACCGCTGATGTGTGTAGACCAGAACCAACCTGAACCACTTAGGACGAATTTGGGCCAGTCTGAACCAGTTTGAGTCAGTCTAAAAAGAGGTTGTGGTCCCTTTTAAACTGATTTGGACCAGCCTGAGTAGGTTTGGGGCATTCTGAGTCAGTTTGCTCCAGTCTTAGCTAGTTTGAACCAGTTAGAAACACTTTGGTCCAGTCTGAGTCAGTTTAGTTCACTCTAAGTAACTTTGGGCTGAATCAGGCCAATTAGAATCAATTTGGTCCACTCTAAATAAGTTTGGGCCAGTTAGAATCAATTCAGTCCACTCATAGTTAGTCTGGATCAGTTAGAACCAGTTTGGTCCAGTCTGAATCAGTCTGGGCTAGTCTGAATCAGTTGGGTCCAGTCCAAGTAAGTTTGGCCTAGTTAGAATCAGCTTGGGCCAGACTAAGTCAACATGGACCAGTCTGAATCAGATTGTCCCAGTTTGAATTGGTTTAATCCAGTCTGAATCAAGTTGGCCCAGTTTGAATCAGTTTAATCCAGTCTGAATCAGGTTGACCCAGTTTGAATCAGTTTAATCCAGTCTGACTCAGGTTGGCCCAGTTTGAATCAGTTTAATCCAGTCTGAATCTGTTT